>PNEQ01051142.1:0-11192 GCA_003012365.1 Medauroidea extradentata
TTTTTTTTTTTTTTTTTTTTTTTTTTTTTTTTTTTTTTTTTTTTTTTTTTTTTTTTTTTTTTTTTTTTTTTTTTTTTTTTTTTTTTTTTTTTTTTTTTTTTTTTTTTTTTTTTTTTTTTTTTTTTTCCAGTGCTTGATCCCGAGGCCCCCCCTGTAATGGGCTTAGTTTACTGTAGACATCCAGCACTCGAATTGACAAATGCATGACGGTCAAATGTTACGCGGGTAGTAGGGTTTAAGGGCGTTCACGTGGCAAAAATGCATCATTTTATATTTGTATGACATAGCGTTAGTTTTATAGACTTTACTTGTGACTACATTTTCCACTTGTGAAATTTTTTTAGCTCTCATAGTCTTCCCATAGCAACATATCAAAGTCAAAATTTGCATGTTACGGGAACATGCTAATAACAAAACCGACTGACTTACGCGAATGAAACAATTTACACTGAATATAGATAGTATGGGTCATCTGCTAAAAGATTTTAAATCACACAATGCAATTACTTAGTATTTTTTTAACAATTCTAATAATAACGGTAATTTTCTTCATTTATGGTCATTTTTAAAAATACAAAGGGACTTTGTTGAGTGGTTTTAAATCTTTTAGCTTATGGCACGTATTATCTAATTTCAGAATAAATTATGTTGTTCGGGTAAGGTCTGAAAGTTGTAACAAATTTGTTTTAATGTGAAGAGCCATGACTTCAAAGTCATCTATAGCGGCTATCTCTCGTTGTTTGACTACTGCCTATGATACTAATTAGTTTATATCAAGCATTCTTCACTTGTATTGCTAGAGGTCTTATTGCTGGTTCCGTGCCTTCAGAAACTGTAAACCAATCACAAAAATTACAACACTTCTATACGAATCATCGAAATTAACTGTCTTATGAACACTTGTGTGTGGTTTATTATTATTTCAAACTAATGCGAAATATGTTTTCAATTTTAGTACTGAAACATAACAGATGTATGTAGCGAGGAAGACTGTGCTAATATCCGTATGCCAGACCAAAAACCTAACCTGCAATAAAAACTTATTAATAACAGAAACATGCGTGTTGGGTTAAATAGGGACCACACACACGTTAAAAAACACAACCTAGAACTATCACTTAATAGAATAAACAACGAAAGCCACGTAATTTAAATTTTCACATGTTAGAACAATATAAGTAGAAACACATAACTTAGAACAAACATTTGTTAGAAACACAGATGACCTAAACGTCTTATGATAGAAACACAGATGATAGAACACCCATACTATAGAACCATAAATGTGAGAACCAACAAACGACAGAAACATACAACTTAGAAACACATATTGCAGAGCCGCTTACGTTAAAAACGACATAAATGCATTGTTAGAACCAATATACAGCCGAACCACTGACGATAGAACAATAGTACGACAGAAACACACAACGTAAACTACATATCGTAAACCAATGTATGTTATAAATGTCTTACAATATAAATGCACATGTTTGAACTATGAAACAACAGAATCACGTATGTTAGAACACACAGGCGACAGACACACATAACTTAGAACCACATACTGTAGAACTGTAAGAAACATGGTACAACCAAAATCCGCATGTTAGGACTAACTTACTGCCGAATCACTGTCAAACATCCATATTCTAAAAACATAAATGTTAGAACTGTTTTACGTTAGAAACACGTTACAGTGAACTGGCGCTGCTTAGAACATTCTGTCTGCTTTATTTCTGTAGTATGTGATTATACCGTACGTGTTTCTAACATCACACAGCACCCCGCGTCAAACAAAGTGTTTGAAGCTTCAAGTAATCTCATGCCTTGTAACTAGATTAGAACCTACAGAAGAGTTATGGTACAGCCGGAAGGTAGTCGAAAGCAGCTTATACGTGTCGTGTCTCAGTGGCAATAAGGAGATGAATTAATTTACTTCTATGTTAGCAAGTAGTTAGTGTTATAAAATTCTAACTGCTCGGACCAGATAACACTGGGATTTAATTTATTTTAAAGTATTTTTAGTGTCTAAATATAATTTAGCAGCCTTAACGCAATTACGCAAGGATGCAAGAATATTTAAATGAACACCACCTTGTCTATTCACCATTATATTCCTAACTTCTTAAGGGACTTCCCTAGTTAGGCTGCGTTTGTTTGTAAGGCAGGAGTGGTAAGAGTGTCATTGACCGACGTATGTAATGCATCATCGCCTCTCCGCGCAAGCCACTCAGCTGGCGTGCAGTGATTTGCTGTTATCCTTTTCCCTATGTGACTGTAAGCGGTGACCATATTATTTTATTTATGGCTAGCATAGTTCAAAATCTACAGTTGGTTTCTGTAGTTATGTTTTTGGAATCCGGCTGTTATTTATCCAGATACGGCAGCCTGGAAAATCCATTTGTGGCCATTTTGAGGGGCCCGAAAATTATGTTTCTAATAAACGTGCGGAATTTTCAAAACTATAGTGGCATAGTTTGAAGTATTTGTTATTTCCGTGGATATGCAAGTATGATTTCCGTTGAATAGTTTTGTCAAAGAAAGAATAGCCGTAACTCACTGCAATACATTTTAAGTGCATGTAGGGAGGGTCCCTTAAGACATTGCCTTAAAATGAAGGAAACCCTAACTTGTCGCAGCCTGTACTTGCACTGCTAACTGAAAACTTGGAGCTTACACAGAAGTAAATGGACAAGTTGACTGAATGCGTTCACTTTATATCTGTTGATTAGAAACCGGAAACATTCTCGGGCTCATTGACCTATGACTAGCCTCCAAGAATATCTGTGTGCTCAAGCGGACAACATCTGCTCATTGGCTGCTCACTAATACAGCAATACCACATGAGCGGGCCTGCATTTAATTGCTTCTTTACCATTGGCCTGATACCCTGTAGAAAGAGTCAGATAATTATAATGCCAGTTGCGAAGTCGCCACGAATAGGCAGTTTCTTGGATTCTGGCTATGCCCAAGGAAAACGCGAATTTCTCAGATCCTTACTGTTGGCGTATGAATCCCATCCAAATGCCACGAGGGCGTGATTTACCTGTGCATAAGTGGACTAGACTGCCTTCTCTACGAAGTGTAAGCTTAGTAGTTGTAGATGAATTACGTTACTGGGGAGGTACTGTGTCGTGCCTGAAAGGATATTTTGTTCGTCCATAGTTGAATGATCATGGTACCTGGGGGCCTATACTGTGGCTGCGGCGTGTTGCCACGGGCGTATCGATGCACATTCCCCTGGCCAGTCACTGGGACAGAGAGGGTGGGGCAGGCAGCATTGTGCTGGACAACCTTCCTCCACAGATGAGATGCACTCGATGGACCGTGGCTGTTGAGGTCAGGGAACCTCTCCCTATCACGCCTCACTGCTTGCAGTCCTCGTCCTCTGCTCGCCTGTCTGCCCAACTACTTACTTCAGCACAACAACATGACTTTGTTTTCTACGTCATTGCTAACACCGTCCAGTATTATCGGCTCATCGCTCTAAGAAAATAAGTAGAGAGGTTTTACGCTGAAATAAAAGTAGTTTTATTGGAATGGATAAGTGACGTCTAAGTGGCCGAGCGCTAAAGGCTCAGAAGTGAGGGAGCAATAAGGGCGCCCTTGAAGCGCGCATCAGACATCGCATCGCCTCATCGAACCAAGTGCTGAAGTAGCGAGCACTATTCCCGTCGAATCCATTTTTACTATGGAACTTCAAGCTGTGACCATATAGGCCATACATACACGATGCCAAAACCCGTAGTAGTTTTCATACCAGTCTCCGTTTTAGTAACCCTTTTCTCTAAGGTGACAAAATGGGTTTGAAATCTGCTACGTTTTAACCTCCAGACGTTGTATGTTAAGGCATACAATCACTGACCACAAAGCAGAGATGCAGGTGCACACGTAATGCACTGAAACAAAGTGCTGCAAAAATCTTTTCGCGAAATATACCGGGACCTAGGCATCATCCATTTGGAGCCATAGCATTATCGGTGGAAAGTTTATACCAAAGCATAGTGTATGTTCAATCTTACTTCCGATTTGTACATTTTTAATCACGGCAGTCTGAAAAAGCCGTTTTTAGGTATGTTGGAGGTCTTAGAAACAATGTCGGAACTGTGTCGCGACGACTTAGCCACGCGACACTATTAAGGGTACCGCCTACCACGCGCAGAGTGTTCGTAAATATGCTGGATTTACGAAATTATTTCACTTGTTTCCATTGTTTGAAAAAACACTTCTCAGTCAAGTACAGAATATCGTTGTTAAGACAACATGCTCATTTAAAACAAACATTCTAAGCCCTTCATAACATATCTCAAAACGACCTTTTCAGGCTGCCGTACTTCAAAATGCACTAACAGGGTGTATACGAAACTCAGATATAAACACGCACTGATATTTGCTACAGAGTTTGCACCAATAACATTATATGGTGTCCCTATTAAGGGCACTCAGCACCAAAAATTAATAGTTTTATAATTGTATTAAACGCAGTTCAACTCTAACAAATTGCATTATTAGTGAAGAAATGAAGAGATTTTGGACAGCACTCAACATCGAGGTCTTAAGTGCTGGTAAGGGATGATATGGCGTGAGTATGGAGCAGCGCCGGAATGATGGGGCGGGAGAAACGGGAGCTCCTCGAAAAAACACGCCGACCAGCGACATCGTCCGGAACTATTCCGATTGCGAAAATCCGGGGACCGACCCCAGTGGGAGTCGAACCCGGTTCACCTTGGTGTGAGATGGTCCCTTACATTAATAGTAACTACCTACAAATTTTTTTTTTTTTCGGTTTCATAATTTTCGTACAAGCCGACGTCAAATTCACGATTTAACAATTTTTGCAACATACCCAAAGAATAGACTATTCAAACAATATGAATTGAAATGATTCGGAGTGAAAGTAAATATATTTAGCAACCGATTACCACATTAAAATTTCACGTAAAATTTATTCGTGTTAAGTAAAATTCTTAAGTGTAGGTAACTATTATTTTACATATGTTTCAATGCATGTGTTTAAAATAGTATTTTTACGTGAAATAACAAATGTGTCACTCTGTAGCTGAATACGTTAATTTTCATTCACAATTTTTTCATTCGCATCGTATGAATAGTTTTAGCGGAAATGGTGAAATCACTACTGTGACATGAGCTTGGACGAAATCTATGGAACCGAAAAATATTTTATTTGTGGGTAATTACTGTTAAAATAATTGGTAAAAGTTGGAGAATGTTTGGTACACTTTGAAATTACGATTTTTTCGGTGCAGAGCAGCAGTAAGTCCCGCAGTAAAACTGGATCGGTGGGAATCTTGCGCGCTAATTCAGTCCTTGGCTCTTTGCTGCGATGTGGCATTTGATACGCTCTTCAAGGTCGCCCTTATAGCTCCGTGTATTCTGAGTCTCTGGGTAGGTGGCCGGCCCAGTAGCAGTATTCTGTAACTCGTTAGCTGTGAGAAAAACCGACCGTTAAGAGCTGTTAACATTAACTTTCGTTACAAGTTTTAAAAATGTGATTCTGTAGTGCCCGAGTTCCTTACAATTTCTGTATCTTTACTAAATTTGTAGCTAAGCAAACGATATTTAACGCAACGATGTGGCTATCTTGTCGAGGAGTACGAGACTCCTCGCTGACGTGTCGAATCGAGATATTTTGTGAACGTCTGTTACTGATTTAAATATATATATGTACACTCAATGTATAATAATTAAATTTTACGCTAAGTAAGCGATAAACAGGTGAACTATAACATCTACCTTATATTACCTTGGCACACGTGAATGGATCTGCGAGCCCGTGTCTTTGCACTACCTGTGGCAGATTGTGATAACCTCAAATACATAACCTCGAAATTTGAAAACAAAGTAAATAACTGAAGAAGCACACCCGATGCATAAGATGTATTTTAAATTAAAATCATGAATTTGCATAGCATTTTTAATTAATCGGAATGTGAATTTATTTCACAATGATAGTATTTTTTTTAACACAATGAAACCTTTTCGGAACATTTGCTTTTATATTCAATGTCTATTGTTCTGACCACGATCGTAGAAGAACAGGAACAGGTCTGGACACTCGCCTGGAAACTTGACCCTCTTGTTGTTTGGCTGAAGTTCACCAAGTTACCGATAATGCTATACGTCTTTGGCGCTGCAGTTAGGACGGTCGGCTCAAACTCCGCCCACTTCCCTCCCACTAAGATACACAATTTATCAAAACGTATTTTTTATCAAGTTGTGAAATACTTCCTTCGCTCACAATCCTAAAACATGGCTCCAGCAATCTTTATTTACTTTATAATGTTAACAATGGAAAAAAAAGCGGGTGAAATATGCGCCAGACCGCCCTGACTGCAGCGCCAAAGATGTACAACACTCTCGGGAACTTGGCGAACTGCAGTCAAACAACAAGGGGGTCAAATAAAATACATTGGTAGATAGGTGAATGTCCAGACCTGTTCTTCTACGACCGTGCTGTTGACTCATTAGCTCATGGAAAAAATAACCACTCTCTTTATAGCTATGAGAGTTTTCTCTAGTATGTAATATTTAGTTTCTCGCGTAACGAGTTATACAGAATACTGCTACAGGCCACGAGAGGTATACAGAGTTTCGACCAATACATAAATGTTTGAAAACAGTTGCACGTGCAACCTATTGACGTCTGCTAAGTAATGACATTAAAATAACGTTACAGGCGTGTATACACATTTCAGATTCTCTACAAACCTTTAATGTTATTTTGTGGCGGTCTAAAAATGCGAAAATGTGTGATTTTGGGATTTTTTGTTAGAATATCGAGCTGCAGAATCTTTAAAACTGTGTAAGTGTGGTGTGTAAGGTGTGTGTGTGTGTATATATATATATATGTATATGTATTAATTTGACGTTGTAACATAATATGACCACCAATAAATGTTTAACAGATGCGAACCTTCGGCGAGAAGACTGCAACCTAGTTCAAGGATTTCCGCCTAAGGCCACCTCATCCAGTCAGTTAGTTACGCCCTTATTTTAGATGCAACAATACACTAGGGTGAACATTTCTGTTTGATAGTTGGCTCATCATATATTGTATTTACTTTTAGAATTGATATTTCCAGATGCCAAGAAAGTACAGTATAGGTATGGCGTAGTTACCCCGGGGTCGATATCATGCAGACAGGCCGTATTTATAGGCTCTGTATCACCCCTGCTGTTTATATTGTCTGGCTTTGGAATGAAATATTTGTACTGTTCAGTTGTGTCCATTCTTGAGGTAATATTTGAAAATCCCTATCAGGCTGACCTGGTTACTGCGTGTGTTAGATGAGAGTGTTCAGGCGACAACCTAACGAAGGTCTGCTCAAGCCATTATAACACTCTGTATACAGGTTGTTCAGGAACAGCCGTACAATAAATAGACCGCGCGAATCCTGGCCTGAATTGGAGACAACGTTGTACGGCGACATTTTACGCGCACAATGTGGCAACGCAGCACGAAGAAAGTCCGCTTTTACGTTCAACGTCCAGGTATTATTACATATAACGTACAGTAAACGTAGAATCAGGTTTGGACTGCTGGGGATATGAACACGCTCCCCAAAAATAGTGTTCAAAAAGTCATAATAAGATATCTGTAAAGCGCAACAGGACATAACTCCGTCCTATGTTGCCACATCAGAACGTAAAATGCTCTGTATTTTGTCGCTATCATTTTCGCCTCCAATTCAGCACAATATTCGTGTGGTATGCTTATAGTATGGCCGTTTATGTACGAACCATATGTTTTTGTAATTAATATAAATATATTGAACATAAAATTAAATTTTCGTTATTTTACTGGTTACTTCATTGCACGTTCCAAGTATGTATATGCTCGTTTTCACCCTAACAGTTAAAATCAATTAAAATATTTACAGAAAAATTTATGTTAGTGTTTACGTTTTGTGGACAAACGACTGATAATTGTTTCTCTACAGATAAAAGGCGATATTACTGTACTAACTTTATGCTTTTCTTGCAATCTTACGAAGTATTGCTCGGAAATTCACGAATTCGGCAACATTTGTGTGTATTTGCATACGGACTTGGTATATTTCCAAGCAATTGCTTATACATTTTACGTTGGTTTAGAATCACTTCCATTCGTTAGTACAGATTGAAGAGTGGAGATATTTTGGTCAGCACGTAGCATTGACGTCTTAAGCGCTGGTGAGGAGTGATATGATGTGAGTATGGAGCAGCGCCGGAATAAAGGGGCGGGGGAAACGGGAGATCCCCGAGAAAACCCACCAACCAGCAGCCTCGTCCAGCTCAACATGTGAAAATCCGGGGACCGACATCGCCGGGACTCGAGCCTGGATTGCCTTGGGGGGAGTTGTTTGTACTGACATTAAGACTATTTTGTTACCATTTTAAACATCATTTCCGGCGATGTTGCTTTATGAAAAGTTTTCCGACATTAACATACAAGGCTATGGCTGTAAGATAATTGTTTACGATGTGTTATTCATGGCTAGGTTTGTAGTTCAGCGTGCACAGGTTGTCGTTGGCGTTGGATTGTCACGTGATCTGCAGAGGTCTAACCTGTGTGTGTATGACTCAGCCAGGGACTTGAAGCAAGGCCGCCCAGTGTCGAGGTAAGGGAACTTGGAGTCATTATCCAGGAGCAGCCAACACTGGGGCTTGTGCGACTGTCTTCCAGAGGAGATGAGCTCTTGTCTGACAACATACCCGCTGTGCCAGGATACTAGTTTATCAATGAGCGACACCTGCATCTAAGCACTATGGTGTATGGCATTTCACCCGTCTGATTTTAGTTTCAGTATATTTTTAAGGTTAGCTAAAACGCGTTTTTTCCTCTGTAGCTGAACGCGCTATCTAGAGTGGCCTAAATGCGTTATATTCACAGTCAGTATGACTTGTTTAACGTCCCGTGGGACTAGTGGCACTTATCAATCTTTGCCTCACAAAAAGTCTCAGTTATTAACTGCAGATATTTAATGTGTCACGACAGTCGGGATTACGTAACGTTGACGCAAGTGGCGTGTGGTGATCAGAAACAAGCACAGCTGGTGTTTGCTCGGTACTGTACAGTATCGTGCATACGGCAGGAACCAGTAATAACCTTACAACTGGGTCTAACATAACGCAATGCGGCGACTCACAATGCAGCCATTATACGTATAGTTTGACGTCCGCTGTACAACTACGTCCGAGAGGCTTACGGTTTACGAGGGAGTTGACAAGTACAGTTGACAACAAATTCAGCTTACCTTGCAACACCTTCACCACACGCCACTGCTACTACGTATGTTTTCATGCTATACAATTTTGCTCATGTCTTAACAAATACTTATTTTTTAAATTACTATTGTACGGGGTGCATTTTTGTTTGAAAGAGTCGTTCATTGCCTGTGAAGAACATAAAATATCTCATTTGCATTTTTAGACTGCATATACATTACTTCTTAGTAATAAGCTTATTTGTGAAACTATCGAGAACGCGTTTGCAATTACCAGACAAATTACGCAATACACAACCTATCCCTATTGTTTTAAAAGTTGCACTGATAGGTTTTGTTTAGTTGTTTTCTATTTCCTTTAGCTCAAACTCGCTTACCCTTCGCTAATTCGTTACAATACAATTAACATAAATGAAAAATATTTCAAATGTTGATCTAATGTGATAACATAATTATTGCTTTTTTTTTTTTTTTAAATACAAAAATTAAGATTTCGTGTTACGTTTTTGCAGTATACTTGTCACAAACCAGCGTGCAGAGCTCCGTCTGCTAGACGTTTAATCGAAAACTGCACGTCATATGTGAGCGATCTCTAATTGCAATCACATTCTTTGAACGCTACTCGTCTGTGTACCAATTTAGGATTCTCCAGTATTCCTTAAACTTATTTACTCGCCACCGGTATTGACGAATTTGTATATATTTCCGGTCCTTTACAGTAATTGAACAATTTAGTTCAGAAACGTTAGAAATATATGAGCGTGTACAGTACATTTTTGTATTCTATATTCCGCCAAGAAATTACAGTTACACCACTGACAGTCTCATATATGTGAAGTTCACTGACTAGACCTATCACCTAGAAACTAGGGTGAGGTGTGATACGTGTGCTGTGCCGTCCTTATCGCTTCCACACTACTACATAATTAAACATCGAACGCGCAAAATACGCCCACTCAGGGAGCTAAATAGACGTATGCTAAAAGAAGACCTGAAGTCTATAGTGTACCGGTGAAGCATAGCATCGTTAAAAGTTGATAATTTTGACTCAATGGTAAATTGCCAGCTAGTAAAAAAAATACGTTGAAAATTTGCCCCGGTTTCTGTTGCGAGAAGAATATTTTAGGATATTTAATACTTTGCAAGCCAGTGGAAAACGTAAATATCAAATTTTTCAATCCCGAGAAAAATTTTTCGTAACTCACTTAAGCATGTAAACTAAACACTGTGTAGTATATGGTACGACCTTCACCCTACCAAATTAACAAAACAACATGTTGAAACAATACAAAGCCTAAATGTTGTTTTTAACTGTTCTCTGCAGGCCTTGTAGTATGTCTCCATTTGATTGCATGTTACGTACGGTTTTCCGGAGGGTCAGGCACATTATTAATAGTTGGAGATAATGATATATCGCGAAAATATTTTATGCCAGCATACCCTTCAAAACGCTGTAGTTTCTTGCAAAATGTATGACAGGGTGATTAAGTTTTCTCGCGACAAACCATCACCTCTGTTAATAGTTTTAGAGCTGTAGTCGGGCGAGGATCACGGTAGGATTCGAACACGTGACCTTAGGTATGTGGTTACCTGTGAGCCAGTTTCGTGATCTCGCTGAATTAATGTGACGGTTGAGTAGCAGAACAAGGAAGGGGGGGGGGGGGTAATCCAGATCGCGCGCCGTCTCTGCCCGCCTCACAGTCTGGCAACGCCGCAGTGAGTCAGAGTACGGGGGCGCGACGTTGCCACTCGTCCGCCTATAGCTTTGAATATATATACTGGGTAGAAGTCGCGAAAGGATAGGAGAAACTCTACGCGTTTGAGGAGAAGCTTGGATAATCCACCGCTGCAGTGCGCTGCTGTAATGCCTTGTATCGTCTTAGTTGGTAAATCGCACGCTAGAGCGCTGCACAGTCACCCACCGTCATTCATGACGTTCGCACCCCATGCAGCAGTGAACAA
>PNEQ01051143.1:0-44056 GCA_003012365.1 Medauroidea extradentata
AAAAAGCTACTAATTTGGAATTATACAATCATAATACTAGAAATTGTAGTAATATGCATTATCCGGTTTCTAATTTAACCGTTTATCAAAAAAATTTAAATTATATGTCAATAAAAATTTTCAATAAGTTGCCTTCTGATATTAAAAATGCATATAGTGTGTGTCCGATAAATATAGAAAATAAATTTAAAAAATTTTTCATAGAAAAGAACTATTATTCTATCAATGAGTACTTGAATGACTGAATATGTTATCATGTGTTTGTCTCATATTTTATCCATGTTTAACTATTATTCTCATTGTCATATGACTTACTCTTTGTTAATTTGATTATAATAGTTATATGTGAATGTTTACAGTTGACAACACCTACATCCCCGAGTAGATTTATCTACTCAAATTGGGATAAACAGGTGGCAAAGATAAATAAATAAAAAAATAAATAAACGCTTGAGGGTAGAAAGCTCGTATTATATGCAACCTTTTTTGTCACTAAACATGTCGCCGGAAACGCGTAGTTAAGCCCCTGTAGCCCCAGAAAGAGTCAGCATAGGCAACCCGTTGTAGAGTGATATGTTGTGGATGTGCGGGCATTCGAGAAGAGGAATTAATGTTTGTAATCGTGGCACAAATTGTAATTTCAGTCTGAAATCAATCACAGCGTCGGCTTTGTTTCACAACATTGTATTCGTTGCATACATTTTAACAACGTGACAGCCTAAAGCAACGGCTCAAAAACACGCCCACCTTGAGTTACACAGTGGTGGCAATGGCGAATCATGTTTTCACGGATACGCTGGAGCATGTGTGGGGTCGTCCTTATGATTTCGAACGCTTCAATGATTCGTTGTGTAAGCTCTTCGACCGTTTCCACTGGCGTAGCTAATATAAGCCCGTTTACGTAACCCCACAGAAATAAATCTAATGGGGTAAGGTCTGGTGACTTTGGCGGCCATGCGACAGGTCCCGCTCGTCCAATCCATCGGTTGGGAAATGTTTGGTTTAAATACTCTTTCACTTGCAGGGAAAAATAAGGTGGTGCCCCGTTATGTTGGTACCACATCACACGTCGGACATGCAATGGAACCTCTTCCAGAAGACCTGGTAGTTCGTTCTGAAGGAATTGGAGGTATCCGGCACCGGTAAGTCGTGGCGGAAGAAAAAAAGGCCCAATGGGTACGCCGTCAACAATACCGGCCCACACATTAACTGAAAAAAGTTTCTGGCGAGCTGTAACAAACGATGCATGCGGATTGACATCATTCCAAACATGACTGTTGTGCGAATTGAAAATAGCGTCTTGAGTGAACTTGGCTTCATCGCTGAATAAAACCGCAAACTCGGGGTTCCTCAATACTCTTCCAATGTACCAATGAGAAAAGGTCGTGCGAAGAGGATAGTCCGCCGGACCCATGTGTTGCACTTTTTGAAGGTGATACGGGTACAAGAGTTGCTCATGAAGAACTCGCCAAACAGCCATTTTGTCAGCGTCCATATTGGAACCTGCTGACCTTGTGCAGTCCATTTTGTCTAGCTTCCCCGCAAACAAGCAGCATGTCCGTGTACGCACTAAACATGTACTCCATTGAGATCCACTACAACGTCGCCCTTTTCAGAACCACAGCGAAAGAAATGACACCACGAGTTTGCTTGTACGACAGAACAGTCAACGACAGACCGCCAGTGATATCAAAACACACTGCGATGTCACGCTGTGCTATGGCACGGTACGAACGGAAGAAAAGAGAATGGGGCGCCACCAACGGAAGTATAAAGGGGCGGGGGTCAGCATTCGGCATTGTAAATCCTCTCTACGAGCGCTGCCCGGCGTCGTAAATACGTAAGTCACCACAGCATCGTCTGTCTTGCACACAGCCCAACGGGTTGCCTACGCTGACTCTTTCTGGGGTTACAGGGGCTTAACTACATGTTTCTGGCAATATGTTTGCTAACACAAACGGTTGCAAATTTCAAGCGTTGTAACATGAATTTTGATACACCCATTATAGTTATATAGTTATTCCCAGTATTTTTTTGTCACGTTAAGATATTTTTATTAATTTTATGAAGGGAGACACATTCACATACACATATAGAAAAGTGGTGACATAGGATATTTATTCTTAAGTTAAGTTAATTTTTTACGGTCTACTATAGCTTATTGTAAGTTACCTGTACCGAATATGGTCCATTAATCGCCATTGTGTGGAAATGTCGAGATCGATGTTGATCGGTACACACTAGCCTCCATTATGAACATACACCATCCTTAAATATCTGTCTTACATCATCTATGTGTTATATTAGTAATATAATTAGTGACTTAGGCACACATGATTTTTGAACCTTAAGTGGACCATAATCGGTAAAGGGGCCTTATATTATGTGATACGGTACGTACACTGATTTTCATGCCGTAATAATTAAATAACGTGAGTTTATAACACTAATGAAGCGCATAAGGCTTTGTAAAGTTTTCGAGCAGTCTCTTTGGTGAAAAAATAACCTCGTGAGATCATCTTCCTTTCGGTATATCTGTCCAGCTTTGTGTGTGCATGTGAAGGCCATTCGAATTTTATAAATAATTCTACTGTTTTTTTCTGATTAATGGCCATTAAAATGTGTTTTGGCCATACCTGTTTTCCGCACTTTAGATATCAGAACCAAAACGTTTGCTCCGACAAAGATTCACTAACTTATGAACATAAACACCTAAATAAAGAACTTCTAGCAAACGGCTATCCTATAAGCTCAATAAAAACATGTGACAAAACCACACGTCTCGTTAATCCACAAAATTCAACTGAAAATCCTGCACGAACCGTAGTGATCCCATATATCTGGGCCTTTCAGAAAAGATAAGACGGCTAGGCAACAGGTATAACATACAGACTGCTTTCAAGTGAAGAACCCACGTAGCACGTGACAGTTGGCCACCGTTGGTAAATAGTTGGCACAAGTCGTTGATGAGAGGCCAAGGAATTCCTCAAACGGCTAGCTTGTGGGCCACATGCGGAATGCCAAAGGTGGCAAAATGATTTTTGGCTAGCCTATGGGCCATCTTTTGCCAGCTAACTGTTGGGGTTGTACAAACGGCAAGCTTGTGGGCCATTCATGGCATCCCAACTGCTGGGAACATGTAAGCGGCACCCTTATGGGCCATTTGTGGCATGCCGACAGTCAGAGACTGCGGGGATTACATAAGCGGCAAGCTTGTGTGCCATTCGTGACATGCCAACAGTCAGATACTACTGGGGTCACTTAAGCGGCAAGCTTGTGGGCCATTCATGGCATGTCAACTGTTATTAACTGCTGGGATCATGGAAATTGCATGCTTATGGACCATTTGTGGCATGCCAACAATTTGAGATACCTTGGGTTACATTAGCAGCAAGCATGTGGGCCATTTGTGGCTACCCTGCTGTTACTAACTGCTATGAACGACCAATTTGTGGCATCCCTACAACAAATATTATGGCACTGCAACTATTACTGCTGAAGACATGTGGTGCAACTTGTGATACTTTTAAGTATTTGTGTATTATATGAAGTGGGCAGAAAATCGTGAAGCCTTTCAATCGTGTAATTTTACAGAAAATTTCTGTTAATGTACCCAACCTATTGTCACAAAGTGCAAATAAATGTATTGTGTTTATAAACATTGCAAGATTACACATTTCTTTAAGATTAAAAATAATATGCGTTGCCGTACACAGCAGTGCAAACATTTATTTCAATTTATTATTAAATTGAGAAATGTTTTTATACTAACGGGCACTGTGTTTTTATCACGTTTGCTACTCTGAGCGCAGCAATGTTTTAATGTTTGCGTTTTGAAAGTGACTACGAATAACTAATTTTAAATTTGTTAGCTGTAATTGTGCCTATTGAAGAATAAGTGCATTCGGTTTTAGAAGAGGGTAACGAAAGGTAAGTGATGTATAGTTACTAAAAACTGTATTCTACGTTAGAATTACTAACCACATGGCATTAAGGTTAGGTACATAGCACTTTTACTTCAGTTGTGTTTGTTTCTGTAAGAGAGGTGTACTCTGTAATGCAGTAGAATAAATGGTGGTTGAATTAATAATGTTTATTATACAGGTATGTGCTCTACCTAAAGCCAAGTACATACAGTTATCTTTCTTGAACAAGAAGTTGTACATCAGCAGCCTGATGCTGGATTACAAGCAGCTTGCCAGTAATTAGCCAACAGTTGGTAGACAAGCAGCACATCAGCAGGCCATGAGCGGCCTGTTGCTAGGTTACACGCACCTGGCTAGCAGTTAGCCAACAGTTGGTAGACGAGCGACACATCAGCGGTCCATGGGCGGCCTGTTGCTGGGTTACAAGCAGCTTGCCAGCAGTTAGCCAACAGTTGGTAGACAAGCAGTACATCAGCGGCCTGATGCTGGATTACAAGCAGCTTGCCAGCAGTTAGCCAACAGTTGGTAGACAAATGGCCCACGAGTGGCATGTTGGTGGCTTA
The DNA here is from genome assembly GCA_003012365.1 of Medauroidea extradentata. Classification (NCBI taxonomy): domain Eukaryota; kingdom Metazoa; phylum Arthropoda; class Insecta; order Phasmatodea; family Phasmatidae; genus Medauroidea; species Medauroidea extradentata. The sequence continues at coordinate 4,490 of PNEQ01051143.1, forward strand.
CAGTCTTCATACCGTCACTTAACCTCTGATGGCCAACTTACAGTTGTACAAAAGCAGAAAGCCTGTGGGCCGCTTCTGCAGCTTGTGGCCCACTAATGGTGCCGGGAGCGTAACGGCAGTAACCCGCTCGTGGCACACGAGTGGATGCCGCTTATGGCATGCTTGTGGCACTGTTGGCTGTATGCAAACGTGCCACCTATGGGCCATTTGTGTTTTGATACGAGGGGAACCACACTAAAAACATAATTACAAAGTCGAAACTAGCAATTTAAAAACTACAAACTTACGACTGTGTCTATCGAATACCATGCGAGTGTGGAAGTGCATACACAGGAGAAACAGGCAGACACCATTCCACGCGTATTAAAGAACACAAAAACATTATCGAAAAAGGCGAGATACAAAAATCCAAACTGGCCGAACATGTGTGGGGAAATAGTCATAGAATACTTTGGGAAAATGCCACTCCACTTACACTAGAAACACACCGTATGAAGAAAGATAAAAGAGTCAGAATTTACAGTAAATAACTCAAATTTATATAGTCAGCAAAGTATTGAAACATTTGGAAACCTTTAACAAAAAATAAACAAAGTTACTTGCCAAGTGACAATAGACTATAAAAACCATTAAAAAGTATGCGGCCAAACAGGAGAGAGTTCGAATACCATTGATCACGCTAGGAACAGAGCTGAAGGTTATAAATACTGACCAATTTTTCCAGTTTTCACTTTAACTTCACCTGAAGACTGGAGCAGATGTCAGCTCCCGAAATATCGTGATAAGTCGGCCTGTTGTAATCTACTGTGTTCATTTGTGTCTTAATCGTTGTTTCGTGTAGTGTGTTGTCTGTTACGTCGTCGTTGTTATCCTGTCTTGTGTCCATTATTGTATTCGTACCAGTATTGTCTGTGCTGTCTCAATTGTGATGTCCTGAGTTTTACGTGATAGTTTGTTTTGTATTTCGACTTTTAATTTTTGGTTTTTTATCATTAATTTCTTCCCTTTATTTGTTGTTCACTAATTCCTTATGGAATCTTTCATGTTCTGTTGTTTTGGTTTATGGATGTGTTGACTACACCCAACTCGGCTTGTTTTCTTTTATTCGTATTTCATTGTTTGTTTTTCATAGTCTCTTTCTAAGATTTCTGGGAGGACATAAAATTGCAATGGCATATGTCCACAATAATACAATTTGTCATTTTGCCCCATTTCAAGAAACATTCATAGACATTATATATATATATATATATATATATATATATGTGTGTGTGTGTGTGTGTGTGTATGAGTGTGTATATATAACAGTATTATATTATATATGTGTACCTATACAAACATACAATATGTATATTATATATGTTTATATACAAACATATAATTCATATAATATATGTGTATAAATACAAACATACAATATGTATATTATATATGTGTATATATACAAACATATAATACATGTATTATATATGTGTATGTATACAAACATATAATACATATATCATGTATGTGTACATATACAAACATACAATATGTATATTATATATGTGTATATTGTACCCAAGGAGAAGCCCCAGGTGACAAGTCGTGGAGAAAAAAAAAATATTAGAAAATTTACACAAAGTTAAATGATGTATACCTTGAAAAACGAGCATACAATATGTACCTAATAGACAGATATCATTGTCAAAGTATATGTTACAAAAGTTAGACATAAGAATGGAACTGTGTATTGAATTATTAAAAATATCAGGAAAACAGTATGACATTAAATTGAAGTTTAAAACACTCATTTATTAATTGACTTAGTAGAAAGAGTAAACAAGCTTTTATAACTTTACTTATTACCAATCACAGAAATATGTTGACAGTTGTCTAGATCCATTTTCACTTTAATAATCTTATGAAGATCAAGACACAAATATTTAGTCTTTAAATATTTTACTTGAATTGAAAAAAATGTCTTCATTCAACAACTCAAAATTTGACAAAATATTTGAATGAACAATCGAATGTCTCCTCAAATATATTTCCTTAAGCAAACAATTGTTTATTATAAAGCACAAAATACTAACCAATAAGGTCATGAATCATTAAGGTTAATTCATTATATACCGAATGTTTAGTACAAAACTCGGACCAGATTCGAAGCAGTTACTAGAACTTTTCATGCTCAATACGAGCGATCAATACCATGAACCGTGCAAACAAACACGAGGTAAAATAGAGTCAAAATGGGCGCAAGGAGATACATGACAGCGAGAGACAGTAATGCAAAGGAAAGGCTAGCAAACCTTAATTACTACAATAAATAAAAATAATTGAAAAAACCTGAAGGGTTATTATGAAAAGATAAACAGTCTGAATGACGAGTAAAAAACAAAAAATTTAAAAGTGTTAGCCAAAATATTCCGCGATTGTTTTCCTTGACAATGACGATAATAAGTGGAGCATAATAAATTTGGAATAAACATACAGACATGATATAACTAAGAAAAAACCACTACACCACATAGTGAAGGTTACCTAATTTTCCTCGCTGATCTGCAGTGGGATGAGAAAGAGAATAAGGGCCGTATCTAAAGTCCTGTTTCGAATGACAACCAACTGCTCACCAATGTTTTCTCTATGGGGATAGCAGTTGGTTGTCATTCGAAAAAGGTTTATAAAATCGGCCCTAAGTCTGTCACCCTTGCTGCCAGCTGTCTAAGTGAAGCCAGCCTACCTTCTTAGACCAGTTGGCTGATCCGACCCAGGAGGGATGTTGAGGGGAGGGGAAGAGGCAGACAGCAGTACGTAAGCGAAGGGAGAGGGGCAGAGAGGGAAAAAAGGGTAGGAAGGAGTGGGAGTCGAATAGCGAGGCTCTAAGCTGAAGTAATCGATATAGTTGACATCGGCAAGTCCGTACAAAGGCACCCACAGGGTACAATGTAAACAAACAAATAATGTGTATATTATGTATGTGTTTATATACAAACATATTATATGCATATTTTAAATATGTGTATACATACAAACATATAATATGTAACAAATGTTGTGTATGTATACAAATATATAATATTTATATTATAAATATGTGTATATATACAAACATATTATATGTATATTATACAGTATATTCCGGGAGTAGACGTCAATAAAGTGGCGGGTGATAGAGGGGCCAAAAACCTACCAAATAAACCAAACTTGTATAATCCGTTTCGCAATCGTCTAAAAGTTATGAATTTCTAAAGAAAATTTGGCTGTACTCTACCTTGAACTAAACATTTACTGATGGTGGAAAAAGGAATGGTCCATGTGGAACGATAATTGTATACTTCAAAGGTGATAAGTGTTGTCACATTTTAAAACAAATTTCACGTCACTGAGAGTACAGCTTCAAGGTGTAAAAAAATCACTTTCACAAAAGTTGTGTTTGGTTCAGAAAGATGCCTCCAGTTCGCACGAGGTCAAAAAAATATTAATGGGTCACAGAAATGATCACGCGTCATAGGAAAAACTACCCCATAGAATTTCCAAATTATTAGTGAAATGCAATATTTTAAATTAACAAACGTCTATGCAGTAAATGTCAAAACATAACGTAATGCAGCAGATTCACACAATGTAAAAATCAGAAATAAGACTGAAATTAGTATGTGAGTAAATAATTAAACGTTACACAGTGTTTGAAATTATTGAAATGTATCTTGAATGTAATATGTTTAATTTGTGAGGATAAATTGAAATGTTATTAATAAATGTGGTAACAGTAATTTTTTTAAAAAATGGATTTTATCGAAATAGTAAGTTAAGATAAACGAATTACATCACCAGATACCCTTACATAGTTGCTATTTCATATTCACAGCGGCCGCGGTTATGTAGAGGCTAGTGCACTCGTCTCCCATCATAGCGAACTGGGTGTAATTCCTGAATAGCCTCAGAAATATTTTTTCGCGTGTGGGAATTGTGGCTAATACATGAAGATGGCCTGGGAGCTGGTCCTTTTGTGTACCCCTGTTTTCCGTTCCAGTGCCACTCCATGCTCACATAATTCACCTTAATGGGGGGTGAATCTGAGGGTATTACGGCCTTTTAACAACGAGGTATCAAAAGAGTTGATGAGGAAGACGTAAGGTGAATGACAACACAACAAACATGCCCGGGCCCAGAAGCGAACCGGTGACCCCTCGCCCCACAGACTGACACTTACCGACTGCGCTACGAGGGCCGGCACCTACTTCGGCTTACAAGACATCGCTGTCAAAAGCTGCACAAATCTTTCCATTACAATCCTTTCGTTTCCTTCGGATCAAGATCTTGCATTGTTTCTCGACTATAAAATACGCGTTTGTTAGTGTGCTGCAAGACATGTTGGTGATTGTACACTACTTTGCACCCTTGATGTACCACATATTAACAAATAGTGTGTATGCAAAGATGTGGTATCGTTAATAAAATGCAGAAAAAATGCTTGTGACGCTATTCAGGAATTACACCCAGTTCGCTATTATTGGAGGCGAGCGCACTAGCCTCTACATAACCGCGGCCGCTGTGAATATGAAGTAGCAACTTTGTAAGGGAATCTGGTGATGTAATTCATTTATCTTAATTTTCTAGTTCGATAATATCAATTTTATTTTGTGAAATAACTGACTATTACAATATTTATTAATAACATTTCATTTTATCCTCACAAATTAAACATATTACATTAAAAATACATTTTAATAATTTCAAACACTGTGTAATAATTACATCTCATTATTACGTTTAATTATTTATTCACATGCTAATTTCAACCTCGTTGCTGATATTTACATTGTGTGAATCTGCTGCATTACGTTATGTTTTCACGTTTACTGCATCGACGTTTGTAAGTAAGTTTAAAATATTGCTTTTTACTAATTAATTGGTAGTAGTATGGGGTAGTTTTTCCAATGGCGGGTGATCATTTACGTGACCCATTAATATTTTTTACCTCGTGCAAACTGGAGGCATCTTTCCGAACCTAACACAATTTTTGTCAATGTGATTTTTTACACCACGAAGCTGTACTCTCAGTGACGTGAAATGTGTTTTAAAATGTGACGACACTAATCACCTTTGAAGTATACAAATATCGTTCCACATGGACCATTCCTTTTCCCACCATCAGTAAATGTTTAGTTCAAGGTAGAGTACAGCCAAATTTTCTTTAAAAATTCGTAACTCTTAGACGGTTGCGAATTTGAGTATATAAGTTTGGTTTATTTGGTAGGTCTTGGACCCTTCTATCACCCGCCTCTTTATTGACGTCTACTCCCAGTAACATCCTGTATATGTGTATACATACAAGCATGTAATGTGTATATTATATATGTGTGTATATACAAACATAAAATATGTATATTATATATATTCATGAATACAAACATGTAATATGTATATTATATATATACAAACATATAATATGTATATAATATGTGTATGTATACTACTATATATAATTTACAAATACATACACAAACATTCATACATCACTAGAAGTGGTTATTTGCTGGTTCCCTCCACACAACCCCGGTCAAACGAAGCAACGTGGGCCTACCGCTGGTATGTGGCTGACAGAATGACACTGCACACTGCATCACTAACGGTTTCTGATTCTCCGCTGCAGACTCCGTTCTCCCAGGAAAACTAACCTTGGTATGATGGCGTTACAATACAGTGCGGCCAAAGCGCTACATAGACCTTCAGGAAATAACTGTCGTCTGTTGTAGCCTGGTTACATCACTGAACTACTGGTAGCGAAACATTTACGTAATGCCATGGATGTTAGTCTGAAAATGATATTCCATTTTAATACATGTTTTTTTTTATTTGCTGGCACTAATGTCAAACTGGAGAGAAGTTAGTAACTAAGTACCTAAGTACCAGCAAATAAAAGCATAAACAAAATGTTAATTACGTACATCCCAAGCATATAAATTTAACATCTCTGTATTAAATCTAGAAGCCTCGGTTGGTATAGCGACTAGGGCATTCGTCTCCCACCAAGACAACCCGGGCACGATTTTTTTTTTTTTTTTCGCATTTGGGGATCTTGCCACATGATGCCGTTGGGCGCAGCTGATGTTCTCGAGAATCTTTCTCCCCTCTCTTTCAAGGCGCTACTTCATATCCACCTCATATCCCCCTTGCCAACGCTGAAGACCATACTTTTAAGTGTTGACCAAACCCATTTATTCATAATATGTTGTGTTTGTTTTATATTTGTAGAAACTAAGGCCTCATTGTTATATTTAGTATTGTTTCTTATTTACGGTTAAACAAATATTCTTTAACTTTATCACATAAACCTTTGTTACAGAAAATGTAGCACAACTTATGTACTAAATTAAATCCATTATATCCGTATCTAACTACTATAGCTACTGATTAGCACTGTCGAATGCAATGTATTTGACCTAAAACCGTTGTATCAGTAAAATAAAATAAGAGAAATTTGTTTCCAGACGTGATTTTAAAATATATTCGTACACGGTATGTAAAACCAATTTTATCGGTGTAGGCCTAATAATTTTATTTTGCGTCTTACCGTTATGTGGTCAGTTGCTTGTCTATCCGAAAGTAAACATAAGAAAAGATTTAAGAAAAAGTCAGTTAAATAGGATAATGTTTCATTTAAAAATTAATCAGTAAAGTTATTAGCATTTCACTGCCATTTTCACTCGAATAACGCTTTCGAATATAAAATGTTGCAGTAACCCAAAAAATATTTTGTCCTTTTTTTTTAAGTTACGTGCCGTAACTTAAAGCGCAAATGAAAGTTATTTTTGTACCATAAGTGATCTGCGAATAACGTAACTTAACATGGCTGTCGAGTTATTCATCAATATACAGGCTGTTACTGAATTACTGATCGACACTTCGGGAGGTGATTCCTTACAAAAAAATAATGTATAAAATGAATGAGATACTATGTACCTAAACTTGTTATCAAGGTAGTAATGAGCACATGAAAACCAAGTTTAAAAACTTTACTTTGTAAAAAGCATCGTAAACGTAGTGAAGTTAAAGTACCATTAAGTGAGTAATGTTTAATACGATTGACGTCTTTAACATGTGATAACTCAATGTGGCATTTTGGAGCAGTCAGTTATAAGAATAAAAAAAAGGTTCCTTTTGTTGTAAGTAGCTAGAATGCACAGTTTTCAAGAAAAATTAAACCTAAATGTTTATGAGATGACAATGCAGAATCTGGCATTTTGGAACATCCTGTTATTTCCACCACGGAACTGCCCCCAAAACACTTGTGCATTCTTTGTGCACTCAGAAAAATGCATCCTGTGTTTCAGTTATTTAAAAGCATGTCGCAAACAGTAGCTAAGTAAACTCAAAGAAACTTATTTTAAAGCAGTTTCACACACACCTGTACACAGCACACGTCTCTCTCTCTCTCTCTCTCTCTCTCTCTCTCGCATTTCAGGTGTGCATTTCGGTAAAAAGCGACTGAAAATCAGGTGCCTGTGATAATTTTACCTCTTGTTACAGGATGTACAGTTTATCTGCCTCACACTTTATTGCAGCCACTGACTAATTTATTTAGATATTAATTGTAAACAGCGTCTTCTAGGCACATGTAACCAGAGAATGCTTTTCCTTTCTTGAGACCGTCTGCTCCAAAAGGCAACATTAAATGTTCATAAAACATGTCAGCAGAAACATTCTAAGCAGTAAGTGGATAGCTTAGCTATCCCTATTATATAGCAAAATGTGAAGATTCAGTTGGGGTTTCTTCTCATATAGAAGATCTCAACAACATGAAACATTGCTTACATAATGGTAATTTAACTTCAGTCTTTTTCCATCGTCTTTTAAGATACAATTTTTTAACTTTATTCTCAAGTGCTCATAACAACCTTAGTAACCAATGTATGTACTTAATATCTCATTCATTTTCCACTTTACTTTTCATAAGGAATCACCTCCTGAAGTGTCACTGCTTCTGAAACATCCTACACTTATCCTGCGATTAAAAAGATTCTATGACATTTTTTAATGCAAGTAAACTGAGATAATTTACAGGAAATGTTTGACTTTATTACTGCCCACATAACTGCATAAATAATAGCGATGAATAAATGTCGTCAAAACCGTATATAAAATTCATATTTGCAAAACTAATACGAGGCTACTTTGGCCCCGAAGAGTTATTTTGTCTCACTTAAAATTTTGGATAATATGTCGTTTAGTGATTAAAGTTTCAAATGTTTACTAGATTGATCAAAGGAATTTTAAAACTCTTGGCCCTAACTATATATTTTTCACCTAATACCACAAAACTATTAGTTTGGGCGAGACAAAGCAATCCCGCAAAAGGCAAAAGAAAATAGTTTTACTGTTTATGTATAAAACACGGGAAAAACATTTGTTGACAAAAATATATTTATACGTGTCTATGTTCTGAATATAAAAAAAATGTGTGTTACAAAGCGCCTTAGAATAATAGGTAGATGGACACCACGTAATCATAGCGTTCACTGTAAAAAAAACTGCGTAATTTTACGCAATATTTAATAGCAATTCGAATCTCCTCGAATGTTGGTGTAATTTTATACCACTCATGTCCATATATTTTACCATTACGTAACGGTAAAAATACAATAAATATAGGTAACATAACTGTGCCGCTGTTAATTTCTTTTAAACACTACGTCCATAGTTTAATGGAAACAATTTTCATTAAAAATTTAATATTTTACTTTTATGACCATTGCAAACTTTCTACTGGCATTAAAGGATTACTTCCCAAGCTGTCAAATGGGCTAACATGGGATATTATTTTATTCCTCCGAAGTACACAGTACCACTTTACAATGAGTTATTAAAATATATTTTTTTTTCAAACCAACATGAATTTCTGACCCTCGGAAGGTACGAACGCACGACCATCGACTTTGCAGCCCACGACAGTAACTAGTCGACCAACAGTGATTGACGGTTTGCAGGGTTCGTTACGTTCGAACCATTCAAAAATGGACAGCTGATTTTAAGAAAAACTTCCGTTTTATTGTATATGTATTTTTGCTGAATTACACAACTAATGTATAGCACAGTTGTGCGACGATAAATATTTATACCAAGTCAAATAGCGTACTAAAACATAGTTCTCTATACGTTTATTTGTAATACATTAAACATGTAAAATTACTTAACTCTTCATCGACGCATAGGCGACTTTATAAAAAATATTTGAGAGTATAGCTATACCAAAATAATGTAAAATAAAATATTTCTTATTCACGAATAATTAAAATTTGCTTAGTGGTTTCACTACCAAATAAATGCTACGATTCAATATATGAGCTATATAGATTTGCGAATATGTATTGCATTTATTTTGCAAAACAATATGTTTCTATTGTTAAAAGTAGATTTTCAGAAAATTGTAGATCTACAGTAATATATTGCAAGGTGAAAGAATGGACAGCTGAAAATATATGTACTGTATGTTTAGCTATACGGATGCATATTTTAGCTAAATATATTTAGATGAGCAACCTAAAATTTCCAAATGATTGGCTTTGCATGGTTTTAATATAAATCTATACGCTAAAGTGAATGGGTTCATGCAGTCACCGCAACGTAATAGAACATACAGTTTGGAAATCAGTGAAAACATAAAATATATACATTGTCTTATCATGTATGTCCGAGAAGAAGATTGATATATATCTTTTTAAAAATTAGTTTAAAACTTTTTCCGGATACGTAAGAAATTCTGAGCAACATTACAGTACATATACGTAAAAAAAAACTATGCCAACCACACACGAATTTTCTCAGTTATTTTTACATAATTATAATACTTTTACTAAAAATTTAAGTGACAGTTGATAAGTAACTTGCCATTTCAAATCGGCACTTTGGAAACGAATTTTACAATGACATCAGAGTGTTAATACAAAAACAGTATGAAAGTAAAATTACAAAGTTATATATGTTATTAGTATATGTCAGCATATTTCTACACGTACGTTGAAAAGTATAATTTTACATCCAATTTCATCAATCAAAGACTTGTGCGAATTTTCGGATCCGTAGAAAAATTTAAGTAAAATTGCACTTCCTGGCTTGGCTTTCTGAAATGTAGGCCTAAAACTACCCAACACCTGTATGCGTAGTGCCCAATTATTTCCAGTGTAATTCTATATGTATGACTACAAACGCTTTGTTTAAAAGTTTTGGCCTTCTAAAGGGGAAGGGCAACACTTGTATGAAAACATCCCTTATTGACGTCGCGATGAACAGTACAGACTTCCGCGAAGAAACAAGTTTTTGTGGCGCTCATTCAAGTAGCCGCTGGAATAGGCCTAATCCAGCATATTCTGGGCATCTCAAAGAAATTTCGACACGTCATAACCAAGCGGTGCCAAAAATGTGTCGACTTTGGTGGCGTAAGTTCCTTTTATGTCAAGGTTATGTTATTTTAAAATGTTTAAATGTTTGTCTACTTATTTCCATGACAATTGACACATTTACGGTCTTTTGTGATCTATGTTGCCTAAATCATCCTTCGCATATCGTAGACCCTAATATGTAAACAGAGCCTTTCAGCACATAGGTTTACGAGCAACATTAAGTTCATACCTTTATTGAGCTTAATTAAATACTTTACTTTATCCTATGTATGTTAAAAACTATGATAACATAAAGTAAACGTTAAATATTTAATTGTTTATCGTTTCATTTTCTCTAGATTCCTCTTATTTTAAATAAGAATATGTTTGAGGGAAAATAGTTTCGTTGTGGCGATCACCTTCTGTGCGTTAGAGAATAACGCAATAATTTTATAAAATATTTATGACATGCATATGTCTGCTGAGTAGAAATTATGTTATTTATTAGCCTGTATGCCAAAAGAACATTGAAGAACATACAGAGATTTATATAACTGGTGTATTTTCCAGCACACAAAATTTCTTACCGTACTCCTGTAACATTAAGTCCTTTCTACATGTCAGCCACGGAGCCGTTTGCAGAGCATCGACCGACACAAGTTTATTATAAACGTACTCAACGAACATGGATAATTATGTCTGCTTAAGAGTAGCATACAAGAACGTTGCACGTTTGTTTACCCTTTTCAGGTCCGCATTTTACCTCTAAGGTCAATTTTCATGCTGCTGAAAAGACGCAGAAAATGGGTGTTTTGGTAGTTCTTTATAGTTATGAAAATATTGGCTCAGAATATTAAAAATAATATAGGCGTTATGCACGCCAGTTCAATGTTGCTTGCAGGAGGCATGAAGCGTGTCCTGTGTCGTCCTTACAACGGCATCCGCTTTTCTAGGTGTGGAATGCGTAAATTACGTTCACCCAGGCAGCCACCTTAAGAAAGCTAAGAAAGAAAATTGTAAAACAAAACTTATTTCGTGAACATGATTCTCGTTTACATACATCGTAACAACAAGCCCATATGTATGTGTGTGTGTGTATGTGTGTCTTTGTTTATGTGTTTTAAATGATATTTCACGAAACATTGAATTTTTTATTTGTTAATTATTTTAACTAATCTCAATGCAAGTAAAATTTTTGGCACATCACGTTTTTTACTTATTTCTGTCAAAGATGTTCTTATCGTAAGCATTTTGACACACTAAAGTAAAATATCTACAGTAGTACCTGAGCCACTGGGATGTGTTATATTTTGTTGGCCGTAAATACTTCTCTTTTTTTTAAATCCCGCTAGAGTCTAGATTCTTTGAGCCGTTACACAATTCCCGTTACTCGCTTCGCCGCTCCTCCTTCACCTCCGGTCCTTCTCCCGCTCAATATTTGTGTCCCGCAAACAATGGATTTTCCTGTTAGTCTCCGCTATTCCCATTCCCACGGAAAGTCTCCCCTCCCATTGTACAATATTTCCTACAGCCTTGCCGACTAAAACACACCTTCGCCGCAAATAAAAATTAAATAAACAATTTTTTTCATCGAAATTTTCTTATATAAAAATTACGCACCCTTTGTCGCATGAAAGGCAGAAAAAAATATAAGTGTGTTCTTGCAGCTCATAAAATACTATGTAAGAAATTCACACGAGGAACAGGTAGAGATTTTTATTCCCTTTTATATATTTTTCCTTGTAATTTATTTCATCGTACATTTGAGACTGTAGAGTGTTATTTTCTGCTTCTTACTTCGTTATATTATTTGCATTTTATAGTCCGTGCGACCCGGATTTAAGACTAAAATATATTTTCTTACTACAAGTAATAAATCATATGCACCTAAAAGTGTGAATTATTGATCGATTTGAAACAGCAAATATTTTTTTTTTATTAGTTAAACTTACTGACATCTTTAACTCAGTGAAACTAGATATTTAGCCTACTAACGGCATCTGTGACATGGTAAATATATTAATGTCATTAATATACTACATTTCATTCAATACATTGGGAATATGGTTATAGTGTGATACGTATTTGGTCGTGGCCAGTAGGTAAAAATAATTTCGCAGCTAAAATAAATTTAAGTTATATTGAGTTATTTATGTTGTATTAATAGTGAGTTAAAACAGATTTCGTAGGCCCTTATGAAAGGTCTTCGCAACTTTAAATGATAACAGTCACTGTGAACTTCAGTAGTTGCCACTGTTAAGTACTCCATAGCGGTTGTTTTACGTAGCTGTACACACATAAGAAAATGTTGTTGAGACAATTAAAACACACGAGTTTCTTTCCTTATTCTGAAAATCTGAACTAAATTGCACGGAAAAGATACAGAAAAAGGATGTGGAAAGCACACGATAACCTTCCGCCATTAGTACTGTTAATTTTTTAAATAGGAAATTCAGATGTATTACACTCAATCTTCCCTACAATAATTCATTTTAAATAATCATTAAAGCCATGGCAATATACTCGTACATCAGTTATTCTTCGGCGACAAATGATATAGTCTTTGACATTTTCCTAAAATTATGTGTACATTAATGTATTCCTGTATAGAATATACGACATATGTATATTTAACCAATTATTAAATAACAAGTCATATTTTCAACAGAAAATAACACGCCACGTAGTAGCATTTTCATGAAGCACAAATGAAGATATTTTTTTTTGGAAATCGTCTCTGCAAAATTGTTCTGTAGTAACCACAAAATAGGCCTAATTAGGTGGCGGCCACTATACTTAAGTAGTGTTAAAAATATTTTTGGTGAGACCACAAAATTAATTTAGCAGGGTAAATACCCACAAAATATATAGTAGCTGCCACAATATATTGTTTTCCTTGCACGACTTGTAATTTAACAACATTACGTAAATTTGTCATCAGTAATATATATATATATATATATATATATATATATATATATATATATATATATATATGTATATATATATTATATATAATGTTTCTCAATAAACAATGCACTATAAAACTCAAAACTCCACGTGTAAAACATAACGGGCTACAACGAGTGCGCACATAAACGTACATTTACGCAGTTAGAGCACAAGGGCCCACAACATTTTGTAAAGAAGGATTTGCATAAAATCATAGTAACTTCGCATCTAATTCGAGTTATCCACTCAGCCATTACCACATTGCGAAAGTCAGAGAGCATTAGGTTCTCAGTATTTTGTTACAGATTAAAGCAAATAAATTATTACGAAATTATTGGAATCATGCTAACCTACTATTTGAAAAACTACAAAACACTGCCGCTACAGAACTCTATTAATATGGTAGCTTATTTACAATTAACTATTTGACAAAAAAAATTTGAATGGCACAATGCATTTTAGCATAAACATACTACACTTAAATAAATTACGAAAATGGACTTCACGTTTTAGGTAATATTCATTCAACTACAATTAAACACGAAGTTCACTGATATATGCAGTCATCCACACGGACACCATACCAGCCATGACAAATATACAACGCAACACAAAAATTCAGGAAAGTGTTTGTTTTATGAAGTAATTTGGGATCAAATACGTCTTAATGTAGCACCTCATTAGTACTGGTAATGAAATCTTTATTGTGTATTTATTTAAGGAAAGACTTCCACATAATCGAAGTAGGTTTTCAGACCTATAACGTTGAAAAAGAAGTCGTGTTCATATATAAAAGTAAAAATGTATCCCTACATCTGTAAAACTTTTATTATCTTTGAAATATGGCAACTGACTGTTTTCAAAGCTTCTTTAGCAAAATATTGTTGTTGACATCAAAAATTGGTTTGAATCAACCTATCAATTTTGTTCTATAAGACCATTAAAATTTTAGTTGTCTGATGCATGGTATTTTTTCTTCTAAATTTGTTTGAAACAAACATATGATCTGGTTAATGTAACTAAATATAATTTGGTTGGTTCAATTAATTCCTATTTAGGTGTTGACCAAACTGCCAGCCAGATGTTCTGTGCCAAAGTTTTGATTTCAAAAATTACGTTCGTATGCTGTATAAAATACTTTTATTTTAATAAATATGTGCTTTCACTCAACCAAAAGTGATATTCGTTCAACGAATAACATTATTCTTCTATAAGAATATATTTTATGTGTTTTCAGTTAGACAACAATTTTTTTGTTTTGTTTTTGTAACTAGTTAATTATTTTTGCGGTACAAAATGTCCTAGATTCAGCAGGTAACATTTCCCACTCTTAACAAATTTTCATACCTACCCAACAAACAGAACCTTTTTGTTTGGTCAACAAGTAACTGGTTATTGGCATCTAAAACACCTTGTTTTCTCAACAAATTAACTGTCATTAACCTACCAAAAACCTTTGTTTATAAATATACATCCATCTTCACCGTACTTGTTCTTATCTTCCAACGTCTTTATCATAATACAAGTTTTTATTCAGAATGCTATATTCCAGCCTTCGTTAAAAACTATTATTTACTTAGGATTACACATTTTATCGTACTTAGTTCAGTTGAAGTACAGTTGGTAATAAAATTGTTCCCGGAATTAGGAAACTGTTCCTTTATGCATATAATTTTCATATAGTATTGTAACGAGACAGGGCTCGCGTGTGTGCGGGAGACACGGTGAGCCATGCTACCTCCTCACTCCCCTTGCTTCAAGCTGACCATCTGGTAATATGCACGGGACTGCCTTAGCCTCACGTATCGCTGACATCACAGCCTGTCTTGGAAGGCTGGCACCGGCTAGCCTTCCTTGAAGGGCACGCGCCTGGGCCATTATGGAAGGTTGTCCCAACATCTGGAAATTATGCAGCTTTCTTTCCGGGAGGGGTGGATTAGTACAGAGCCGGATATATTACGGAAAATATGTCCTATCCCCGAATTGTGAAGATGAACAGTATGTCGTTGCGACCGGACATAAATACAGTTCACAGCCGTGGACCTAGAGAGATTCCATTGCATTTAGCCTGTACCTATTAGTGGCATAGACGACCTCGACAGTGAAGGCGACGTTGGCGGTAAGGAAACACACGGGATCAGCAATGGACGAAATAGAGTGATACTGAACAGTTTATTTGCGGACGTGAACCGGACGAGCAAGTTAGACTCTTACCAGTAAATAGTGCGCAATTTACGGAAAGAGATCTTTTTAGAGAACAGTGTATTATGTAATTTGAGAATACTTGTTGAAGATTATTAGATGTTAGGAAGAATAACTATAAATAATAATAGTAAATATTGATCTACACAGTTCTGAATGGCATCTAGATAAGAGTTGTATACTTGTGCATTGTATTAGTCTACTTTCATAAAGAAAAAGTAGGCCTATGAGATCACCTTTCTGTCAGTTTGTGTTTGCATCAGCGGGTGTATATGTGTGTGTATGTGACCCCCTAAAATCTGTTGAACGTTTGGACAGAAATTCAATAAACTTGATGTTTAATCTTGTTTTAAATCATCACCCGTTTGCACTCCCACAATATTAAGTCAGTCGGAGATGACTCATTGCTCTCCATTAAAATGTTCATTCATTGTCATCAAGTTGAAAAAAATTTAATTTTTTAAAATTTTCCTTCTTCAGTCCTATTTACAAAACGAAGTTTCCAATAAATTTGTTTTTTTTTGTCTGAATTGCATTATATATCTCGCTGTGAGATTTTTGAATGTAATATTTTTGTAACGGCATCCTGCAAGTGTTCGGATTCTCCAACATTTCGAATTACTCTTCCACTAGCATCGTAAGTCCCATCATTCCTTACTACCACAGAGCCACTATCATAGCCTTTGACTGAGCTATGCCTTAGGATACTAAGATCGAACTTCGATATGCTGTAACCCATAATCGACGATCGGCAATAAACTGATCAAAGCCACATCGATACCTCCCATTTTATATAAGCCAATCTTTTGCCACCACTAGAAATCCAAACTTGTCTTTCCAGCACAAAGAACACAATGCCTCTGCATGTAACAAAAGTTATGTGTATTGTCATGATCATCATACACATGATGTAAATTTAGATCATCCATATGAAACATTACCAACAAATTTGCATTGTCGCAAAGCAACTGTTTGAGTACGCTAGAATACATCTCGCACAAGTAGGCCCTACATGCAGTCCACACCTACATGTCCACCCATGCAAAAGTTCTCTTGAATTCAAGTCTGTTTTCTTGCAAGCAATGTCGTCAAATACAAGAGCTGGGTTCGACTTAGCTTCGTTAGGTGGCACATCCTGTTAGTTGTCAATGCATGGAAAATAACTAACGCCTTTTATAGCCTGTGTAACATAAGCAAGTCGTTGAAACTTCTGATGTAGCGATTTTGAGTGTAAGTAAACATTTTCGAATAGAAGTCCATTCAGTTCCTCGAGTAAACTAAGAAATACACAAGTCTTGCCACAGCCTGAAGGCCCACATATAAGACCCCATAGGCAACAGGTCACAATGACATAATTTTCGAGTAGACTCCTCGACAACTTCTGTTACATCTGAAAAGTAGCATTCTGTTTAACGATCTCCATTGTACTGTAACAAAGGTGGATAAAGAAAGAGTATTTATAATTTATTGCTAATTTTTGTGTTATACCTCGAAGAAGTAAAATATATGTTGATCAACACATTATAGACACCCTTACAAAGTATCCCCACTGAGCTTCATATTCGTGGATACAAGTTCATTAGCCCAGGGACAAAATTGAAGTATAGACTAGCATATGGTGACAGTGGTATCCACCCACTAGACAAAGCCTGCAAGTGGCTACACCCAATACAAAGATTTGGAACCTAGGCTTGAGGCCAATAGGTTACACAATAGGTCACACAGAGCCGACGAGATACATAAAAGCACTAGATACAGGACTCAGAGAAAAAAATAGCCGCATCAGGTGTCTCTAACATAATGAAAGCCAAGGTTAAGAGAGGAATGGGTTTGCTGCCAATCAAAAGGAAAATGTAAAGCCCGAAAAAGTTCCACGTGAAGAGTACAAACTAAGTAAGGATAAGAAGTAACTGTCGCCTGGCAAAGTCACAACATTGCACCTGTAATGAAGAAATTAGTGCAAGAACAAATATAAGGTAACTGGTGAATTCCTGCCATTCCTCCTAACTACCCTAGGGGCTCTTGACAGCCTGATTAGAGCTACAAGTGGCATAGTACATGCAGTTAACACTGCATCAAGTGACGAAAACAGCTGTCGGAGGCTCAGCAGAACAATGTTAACATGGATGCCTTAACAATGGGTGAATAACAGCCAATATATTTATCTGCGTTCATATCCTGTGGGTGGAGGAAGAGTAAAGTGATGTGATGGGAAAAGATCTTAAGATCCCTGTCCAGGAGACTCCTTACGAATATTGACATACAATTTCACGCAAAAAAAAACAAACTAAAAGTACCCTAAATTTAGGTGTGTATATATGTGTATTAAACTCCCATAAAAACCCAAACAAAACAAATCTGCTATTATTAACCCAGATTCTACTAAAGGCCATGGAACATACTGAGTAGCTTACAATAAGTGCAGAAGAAATGCTGAACATTGTGACAGTTTTGGAAATTTGAAACCTTCTCTTAAACTTTGCAATTACCTCAGAAACAACTACGAAACAGAGTAATCGCCAAACACCTGGAACTGTGGTCAAGATGGAAACCATCAGTTATGTCTACAACACTTACCTTGACAGGCTGTAGCTCAGAGCTTAATGCTGTGCATTTTCGCTCGTAGGAATTGGAGAGAGAGTGATGAATCGGACAAATTGATTTTCAAACAAAACATTGATGAAAGAAACTGTAAATTATATCTCTCAAGATATGATGATAGCATAGTAGAGGAATCGCCGCTTTTTGGGTCTTATAAAATTGACGACATTGCAAGATACATCGAAGGAGTCCTGCATCCTGGAATCGAGTAAGAACTACGAGGTAATCACAATAATCTGAAGAGTATTGTAAGGTGCAGTGAAATTGTAGATTTTACAAAACCGAATACAATTCGACGAATACTGGTATTTGAATAAAAAAGTCTGCAATGCTTGGAAAACCTGCGCATCATCTTAACAAGTGAACATATTACACATTAATATTATATAGATAAATTGATGTTTGGCAACCCTAACAATACTCTACTTGAGATTTCACCAATGGTTTCTTCAGTATTTAAACTGGCCGAAGTACCTCAAAGCATCATTTATGTTGCAGTCGTTGCGAAGAATGCACACAAAGTCATATCATCGAGCGTAGACCATAACAGAGAATTGGTGACCTTTCGAAACAAAGAAATCGCTTTGAAACAAAGAAATCGCTTTGAACCAACACTTAAAATGATTGGAATAATATTGATGCTATACAAAAGCAATAACGTACATTGTAGAAGGGTACAATCACTCAGTAGACAGCAAGTCATCAAGCAGCTAACAACCGATAGAAAGCAAATTATTCGTAGTCTGGATTACATGTCGTTCAGCATGAAAGTTTAAATAAACATAGACTAACCGGTGGTCTTTGAAGATGCCATCACAAAAATGGAACATCATTCATACCAGCTTCTCTTGTGTAATATAAAAGTGCCCGGCTATTAACAGGCGAGGAAAAATTATGTTAAAGATGTTTAACGTGAATCCAAGGTAACCTCATACATTCTATATGTGGTCGGCTAGCGAAACTCAGTAGGTACCTCGGCACACTATTTGCGTGCCAGTGACTTGAGCATACCCTCCCCCTGGATATCAAAAACTGATAATTCAGAATGTAAGTTATTTAATTTCAAATTAAATAATGTTGAATACATCAGCGTGAGGATAAGAAAATGGTATATGATTTCCAAGGGTTAGATACCAGGTTTACTTAGAATGAAAAAATAAGCGACTTAAAATTAAGGACAATGTCGCGAAAATGTGTAATGGATAAAATGATGCGTCGTGACCATACTTAATTACACTGGCGAACAGGCTAAGGTAACAGACTTAATCCCAATTTAAGTTCGTTTTCTGACAGACATTTAAGAATGTGACTTCCAAGATGGATAGGAAAATGGCTGCTGAGTTTGTGACGGAGTGTAGTGTGCGGCTAAAAGACTGGGCTCACCGGACTTCGGCTTCTTTGGCGCAGTACCCTGGGATGAAATCCACTTCTCCCGATTCGGTGGTTGGCCGACGAACGTACTGGCGAATAAGGTCTACAGGGATGAGACCTCATTGAGCCCCGGCCTCTGGGTTCCTGACAGCAAGTTCAGGCTCGGAAATTGGCCTGACATCTTCTTCAGCTTCAGCGATGTAGTGGAAATCTCCAAGCGACATATTTGTAACTGAAATATTCTCTTCTGTCGTTCTCAACCCAATGTCTTCGCAGCTCTATCAAATACATGATATCTTGGTCTCAGGTCGAATGTATTCTCTGTCTTCTAATAATAATTTTCTCCTTCCTCAGTCCAAACGATCCAAACAAAACTTCCGTTTTTTCTTCACGCTCTTGTTTCGCCTCCGTCTCGCTAATTCTCGTAGCACACCTAGCTTTGGAATCGATTCTGGCCCTTAACCTGGTCACTATTCTGATGTAATCATAAAACGCTACGTGTTAAATAGTGAGAAACCTTGGAAACCATATTTCCTAGGATAGTACAATAATATACAGTCATAAAAACAAAGCACAAATGTTTATAAAACTTCATGGTTCGGTGTGTCTATGGCCAAAGATAAATACAAAATATATGTGAACTGGCCTGCAAACAACAACTAAAATGACTTAATACGATATCTGTAGTATACATTGAATCCTATATTACAGACTCCCCAGCCAGTCGTATAAAAATTCATTCCCGGTGGTATAAATTTATCATTACGACGACCTGAAATCTAACTTTACTCAGGTCTCAAATACCATTACCTTAAATTGTCACTACATTCATATTACTCTGAGTACTCAAAATTAATATACAATCGAATCCTTTTAATGTATTACCTTCATAAATAGCATTAGTAAATATTCTTATGGTATTAATTAAACTTGCATAAAAGCCTTAACTTGCACAACACCGAAGTGCCTTATACAACTAATTAAACAAACATTTCATCATTGAATAGTTTCAACCCACTTAACATGGACATTTTCGTCAGAGTTCCCTTCAGTCTTTCTGAAATACCAAACAAAAATTAAAATCTTTGGTCTTGTAAACCACTAAAGTCTATTGGCAGTCTCTTGTAAATATCCTTAACTTATTGAACTAAATTCTAAGTTTTCAACAACAATGAAAGTGTAACTTTTAGTTATGCAAATCAATATCTTGCAAAAAAAATTGTTCCTGGAAATCTCTCCAAAGTAATAAATTTCAGCCAAAATGTTGCTTCGCAATTCAATAGTCACTACGTCGCACCGACTTGTAGTGTCCAAGCAGTACAACTATGTCTGCCCCTGATAAAACAACTTGCGTTATGCAGGTGACGTCAACGTACCATGCCACTCAGGCACGGCTACTGTCTTCCTTGGCGGGCTGTTCACAACCTGCGCCAAAGCACAAACGCCGCCGTAACAGTGCTCACTTCTGAGGAGTAGTCCCGTGACATAAAATGGTCAACTACGTGTTGTAAACAGTTCGTGTTACACCAAAAATGTTCGTTAGTTGTTTGACAGAAATGTTTATCATTTCCATGTCCTCATCTCAGCCCCGCACACACTTCACTAACTTAACTCTACGCCTCGATACCGTCAGCCGCTCTCGCTTTCTTCATTGATGTTACTCGACTGGTCGCCAGCCTGGCATTCTCATGGTCACGACCCTAAACATGAAATGTGCTGTTCTAGAGTAACTGTATATTTACATGGGGAGACCAAATCTGCACCATGCAGAAAAAAGTGTTCTTCCTTGTGGGCGAGTTTAGCATGAAATGAAGTTAAATGAGGTGAAACAAAAAAATACCTACTAGTAATCATAACCTCCAGTACTCAAAATTAGTAATATCCGCTCTTCCGTCTGCGTTAATAACCCAGTTCCGGCGTCTTCTCTGAGGTCTTCGTTCTCAAAAAAAATATATATATCGTGGGTAAACTGCAAAAAGTGACCAAGTCAAAAAATGGACAAAATGAGTTAACATGACCATCTTGCTAAGAAAGGGTAGACGTTTACAGCAAAAAATGGCCAAGTCAATACCTCGATCAGTAAAGTCGAAACAAAGGTATTGTATTCTGACCAAGTCTTATAACCTAAAGTGTTGTTTAAGAAAAATTGACTGAGTCAACCTAGTCACTTTAACATGATATTTAAATGACAAGTCATTCTGACCAAATCACTTGGTCACTTTGTAATGTAAAACACTTCAGTTGCAAAAGGTGGCTAACATGACTTAGTCATTTTCCACAGATAGCCATTTCAGTTGTGGTTGGCATCCATGACTTGTGATCAGCTGTTGTTATAAGCTTGTGGAAGAGTTCATTTGGATGTTTTGTTTAAGTGTTGACAAAGTGAAGTGTAATTTGCATTACAGACCATGAGTCGTGCATTACGAATTGTTAAACTTGCGTTAAAGGAAACAGGCAATGAAGACACTACTAAAAGTAAGTACAAACAAAATTATTCTCTTAGAAGCCAAATGTAGGTTATGTTTGGTACCAATGTAGTATTGAAGTGTAAATGCAACAATTGATAATTTGTTACAGAGAGAAAATGTATAAGTTATCAAAAGATATTGCTGAATCATGTTGTATTAATTCATGCTAGGTGCCTGTTTTTGGTTACGTTAATGAATCGCTAATAATTTATAAATACCGCAAATGTTATTGTTACAGATTCTGGACCACTTGAAGTGCATCTTGGGAAAGATTTAACAGAGCCATTTCATAGCAATGATAGAGATGAGTTAAATGTTTGCCAAAATTTGATGTCTGCTGGTCCTAGCGGTTGTTACCAACATTCTCATGATGAAGATAGGCCTACTACTGAAGGTATGTACTACTTATAAAATTATCTAGGTGCCTATTTTAGGTTGTATTTGTGATTCGGTATCTAATTTGAAATGCCTCAACTGAAATTGTTGCAGATTCGAGACCACTTGAAGTGCATCTTGAGAAAGATATTACAGAATCAGCTCGTACAAAACGTGATTGTGGTATTGCGTGGCAAGATTTAATGTTGTCTGATGGTAGTAGTGATGTCTACGAACCTTCTGGTAGCGACAAATCAACATCATCTGAAGAAATGAGAAACAATAAGAAGAGAAAACATTCAAGATGGAAGAAAACCAATACAGGTAACTGGAAAAGAAACAAAATTACAAAAAAGAGGAAATCATGCAAACCTTATGAAACAAAGAATGGCTTACAAGCTGCAAAATCACCAAAGGCCATTGACTGTCGTTCTTGTAAATGGAAATGCGCGTCCAAGTTTGATGATAACTGCAGAAGAAACATTTGTTTAGAATTTTGGAAACTTGATTACTGCCGTCAGAAGGACTTCATAATTCAACATGTCGTAAATGAGCCTCCTAAAACTAGGAGAGTACGCACAGGCACTAGAAACTACAAACAGAACAGCAGAGTATATTTTCTTAGAACTGAAGAAGAGAGACTGCGTGTATGTAAACCATTTTTTTAAAGACCCTGTGCATTAGTCATGGCCCCATAGATAAGGCATTGGCAGGAATAAATGATGTTGGGGTGTTTGGTGAAAATGACAAGCGAGGTAAAAAGGAACCTGCAAATAAAACAGACCCAAGTGTTTTAGAAAGGGTTAAATCGCACATTGAAAGTTTTCCTACAGTCGAGTCCCACTACTGCCATAAAAGTACTAAGAGGCAATATCTGGACCCACAACTTTCAACTCGCAAAATGTATGAACTCTATGTAAAACAGGCTGAATAAAGAGAGAGAACAACAATGACAAAAGAGCCAATTGTGTCAGAAATTACTTACAGATGGTATTTTTGTGAGCATTACAAACTCTCGTTCTTTCACCCCAAAAAGGACCAGTGTATAACTTGCAAGAATTATGAAAACCCAGCTCTCAAAAATGAAATGAAGACCGAGTAAGATGTACACATTAAAAGAAGGGATGAAGCTAACAAAGCTAAGTCTGAAGATACATTGCGTGCAGCCAACGAAAAGAGTTTCGTAAGTGTTACATTCGACTTACAAAGTGTTCTACAAGTACCATCATCCAAGGCTTCTCAAATGTATTACAGTAGAAAACTATGTGTCTACAATCTAACTATTTATGAGTCTGCTGAGCCACACAATGGTTACTGCTTTGTGTGGTCTGAGGTGAATGGTCAGAGAGGAAGCTGTGAGATTGGGACTGCTCTTTTACAGTGGATATTACAACTTCCTGAGTGTGTAACTGAGATTTCTTTGTTTTCTGACACCTGCAGTGGTCAAAACCGCAATCAATTTATTGCAGCTCTTTTTCTTTATGTTGTTCAAAGGATACACCTCAGAATCATAGAGCATAAATTTTTGGAAAGAGGCCATACATACATGGAGGTGGACTCGATGCATAGTTCAATAGAGAGTGCACGTCAAAATGTTTCAATTTATACAGTACATGACTGGATTAATGTATTCCTTATGGCACGCTCAAGGAGAAGAAAAAACAAAACTAGTGGCAGCTATATTGTGAAAGAATTTCATTTTTCAGACATGGTTGACTAGAAGACCTTGGCAGCAGGTGTTGTGAAGAACAGGTCAGTCAACACAGAAGGCAATCGCGTAAACTGGTTGCAAATAAAAGCTCTGCGTTATGAAAAAGATAAGCCAGGTAGTATTTTATACAAGTACAATCATGAAGACCCTGAATTTCAAACTATCCGAACTACTGGTCGAGGTCGTCCTCCAAGCATTCCAGCAAAATTGTCCATGTTGTACAAGACCCAGTTACCTATTTCTTCTACTAAAAATAAAGATCTGCTTCGGTTATGTACGACTAACGTTATTCCAGTTGAATTTAATGGATGGTACGCGTCCTTGCCAGTTGATATCGGCAAGAAAGACTGTGCTCCTGAACCATCATGTATTTCAGATGACTCCGACGAATGAATGTTTCGTTAAAGAGTATTCTTTCTCTTATCTTCTGTTTGACTTTTAGTAATAAATAAATGTCCAAGTCTAAGTTTAGAGAATTATTTGGAAAGTATGTTAGTTTAAATTTCCTTTGCTTGTATTATAGAGCCAAGTGTTTGTGTTCAGCTTTTAATTGCATTCACTTGCCGGAATTTTTTCTTTGAGCACGTTTTTTATAATGTTAAACTTCATAGTACCTAAGTGCTTCTTGAATGTATTTTGTGTTTTACATATTTATAACTATTAAATGAGTGTCATCAAACACCAAAGTTTCATTGTTCAGTAAGCACTGATGGAGACATAAAGTGACCAAGTCACATTACGTGAATAACATAAGTGACCAAGTGATTTTCCTGTGCTCTCATCGTCACATCGATCATCGTACAGTAATGTTTCTATATCTGGCCTTTAGAATGTAGGATAAACATATCGACAAATGACCAGTTACACGGAAATTTGTTGAATGTGATTTTTCATACCGTTTGGAAGTTTCAACAGCATTTCCTGAATAATGGTATTATATGACTTGGTCACTTTTTGCAGTATACCCACGATATATCCATGCGACGACATAAATTCAATTCTTGTAGGACATAAAATATTCTTCACATACCCAAATCGCAATTGTCCAGGGCTCTCAAACCCATAGGTAACATGTCAGCAATAAATTTCTTCACAATAACAAATCAAAAACATCACTATACGTATATTCGCAAATAAATCCAAATTAAGTCTTCACACACAGTTCTATACACAACAACGCTGTAATAGAGTTCTTTGACTTCTCTTTGACTGGCGGTTCAAACATAAATCCAAATCAATTGTGAAGTGCGACAAAATGGCGTGAGTGCATAATTTGCAACGCGGCTCTCCGTCCGGTGCTAACAAATCTACTGGGCATGAACTCTTCCAGGACAAAACTCACTCTGACGCCTGCAACTTAGGCAAATTCGCCTCACAATTTACCAACACAGTACACCATGTACATTTGTATACCGCCAAATTTCGTCGTCAAAATTCCAGTAACTTTTGTGTGACCATCGACTTAACGTTCTTGCTGCTTGAAATTATTCTTCGTTACTTACATACTTACGTAATTGCATGATGTTGTATCTTCCCTTTAACATGTTATTGTCGGGATTTACCAGTTCGTAACAATTGTTTCTGATAATTTTTGACACTTTATACGGACCTGAATAGAGCAAAAATAACATTTTTGTCACCCCGGCCCAAAATTGTGATATCGGGTGTGTCCTCACAAGTACCAGGTCGTCTATATTTAACTGACAAATGTTTGACCTTTTGCAGTACTTTGCGTGCCTCTTCGCCATGGTTACTAAACGGCTATCCACTAACTTGCGGATCTCTGCTTTCAAATCAATTTCTTCCATGGTTCCATCTGCGTTGTCTGGTACATATCGAGGAATCATCATAGAGTCGAATATATCCGATCGTCGTTGTGTCAGTACTTCAAACGGTGTAAAACGAGTCGAGACATGTACGGTATGGTTCATCAGCAGTTCGACTAACGATAATTTCTCTCTCCAATTTTGCTGGTTGTTATGGCAGTGGATTCGTAGTACAGTTCCCAGGGTTCACATCCGACGTTCTACCACGCTGGATTGCGGGTGATATACTGAAGTCGTAGTCGGCTTGATCTTCAGCGACTTAAGTCCTCCTTGCCACATCTTCCCGGTGAACTGCGTACCATTGTCCGACACTATGCATGTTGGTACACCAATGTCCTTCACGAAACGCTTTACTTTAGCCAGTAACGTCTCCGCATTCGCCTTTACAATGGCGTATAGCTTCGTGAACTTTGAGTAGACATCCATAACTACAAAAATATATTTCACCCCGGCTTTCGACTGAGGTAAAGATCCAAATAGATCGATCGATACCAAATCTAATGGATGCTTGGGAATTATTGCCTGCATTTCTCCTTGCAAATGTTCCTTAGTGTGTTTCACCTTTTGGCAAAGATCGTAAGCCGAAATTAGTCTTGACACAATCTTCTGCATCGTAGGACAGAAAAATTGTCTTCGCAGTGTGTCGCAAACTTTATTTACGCCGGCGTGACTCAAAAATATGTGTGTCCTCAGTGCTAGTTCTTTGAACAGATCTTCAGTAATCACGGGTTTCCAATCCTCTTCAAATATATCCCGTTTTGCGGAGTGATGGTACAAAATGTCCTCATCATCTATACAATAGAGAATCCTGAACTTCTTCGGAGCATCGCCTGACCTTAGCTTATTTAGGATCTTCTTGCATCGCTCGTCCTTTCCCTGCTCAGACTTCAGTCTGTCTATTAAGTCTTTAATATCCGGGTGTTCTACCAGATTCTTCAGCTGCTGTTGCGCCACTAGAAACTCATTGGAAGGTTTCTTAACTTTGGTGAAATGCGCATCTCCGTCGGTAACTCGGCTCAAATAATACGCGACGATATTTTCTCATCCACTTATAAAATGTAATTCAACGTCGTACTCCTGCAGTAACAAAACCCATCTCGTTAGCCGGCCGCCAAAAACTTTACCAACTTTGAGGCAGGTCAGAGCTTGGTGATCTGTAAGAAGTTTGACTTTCTCACCTAACAGCAAGTCGCTCAGTTACTGTGTAGTTCCGTTCCGCCTTATTTAATGTGCGACTGGCCATAGCCACGGTCTTCTCTACTCCATCGTCGTCCACTTGGCTTAGCTGTGCCCCTAGAGAATAGGCAGACACGTCCGTACATAGCAAATATTCTCGGCCAATAATAGGATGGTACATAACTAACTCTTCAAATTCAAAGTTTTTTCTTCCGAGAATGCTTTCTCTTGTTCTAATCCCCAGTTCCACAACACTCCTTTTTCAGCAAGGAGAACAAAGGTATCGATAACTCTGCCAACTTACTTGAATAATTGCGGTAAAATCCTACAACCCCGAGGAAAGCTCGCAGTTGTTTAGTGTTGGTAGGCCTCGGAAACTCTCGTATTGCTTGCAAATTATCCGGCGCAGTATGTATACCTTCAGGTGTAAGGATGTGTCCGAGAAACTGTACTTCCTTACGGCAGAAATTCGCTTTACTTAGCTTTATAGCCATGCCAGCGGCGGATAATTTTGTAATCACAACATCCAGATGTCGTATATGTTCCTCAAAAGATTTTGACGTAATTAATATATCATCGACATAGGAATGGGCGAAACTTTTATATTCTTCCCCCTAGGTTAAATCAATGCAGCGAGTAAATTCAGCAACTGCATTACATATGCCGAAAGGCATTACCTGGAAGCAGTATTGGCGGTTGTCAAACAGGAACGCAGTATACGGACGGCTTTCTTCCGTTAGCTTAATCTGCCAATAACCAGCGGTTAAATCTATTGTGCTCATGAACTTTACACCTGAATAGAGCCTCAAAATGTCGCTTATTCTAACAGGACATTCTCTATCCAGAACGGAAACCTTGTTTAGCCCACGGGCGTCTAAGCACATTCTGACGCACCCATCTTTCTTCCTCACGCAGACCATTGGATTGCTGAACGGACTTGGCTCTCTTTTCACTACTCCCCAGTCCAACATCTGCTGAAAAAATACCCCGGCCTCGGATAGGTACTTCTTGGGTATCGGGTAGGATTTTCTATGGAAAACTTCGCCTTCTTTAATCCTAATACGTGCAGAATACAGGATGTTTAGTCCTGGCTTGTCGAAAAATGTTCACGATGTTTGAGTAATAGTAATCTTAACTCGTACTGTTGCATAGCCGTCAGGTTATCTGTTTCGTAGACGACGGTATCTATGTCTTCGCTGGACGCGATCCAGTCGCAACGTTCACTTGCGTTTACGGAATAAATCGGAATTTCTTTCCGGAGCAAACCAACCAATTTGTCCGTAAAATGCCATTCTTCCGGACACGTCGTTCTTGTCACCTCTGGAGTAGACACTAACCACCCACCAAAATTCAAAATTATATTATATTTGGTGAGAAAATCTGCGCCCAAAATAACCAGTTTAGTCAAACCTTTGACTATTAAAACGGCAGCTTCTTTCAATCCTCCTAGGCCACATATTTGTAAAATTGTTGGTCTGTTTATTATGGGGATAGATTTAGATGTTGCACCAATGACTTTAATTCTTGGAACTGGCAATATTGGTAATTTTATACCTGCCCGCAATAGGTGTTCGACTGCTTCGTCAGAAATGCAGGAAATTTCTGCTCCGCTATCTAATAACGTTGGCAATACTTCCCCATAGATATTAAGTTTCAGCTCTGGACAAAGTACTTCGCATTTATTTTCCTCGCTGTACTCGGAGTCATGCAATAAGAATTCCCTGTTGCTACTGCCAGTTAGAATTGTGTTTATTCCCAACCAGCTAGTATCGTTTCTCTTTGGTGCGCACTTAAAATCGTCCGCCATTTCGCGTACATTATGAACATCGCGACTGTGAAAAATAATTTTTACACCTTGGGTTTCTCTATGAATCTCTACGCTTACACTGCTCGTACATGTCTCCTTTTCTGCTGACTCGTTTACGACCGACGACCGGAGATCTTCTTCGCCAGCCGACTTTAGTTTAACCTTTTCTTTTTCGACGAAGACGACCGTGACCTCCTGCCCACGCCATCGTCGCCCTCAAATTCTGGCGCGCTGCGATTTAACAGAGTGTTCCGATCGAAATATCCCTCGATATGACCGTTAATCGTGGACCCTGACGACCGATGTTTCTTTTCGTCGGAGGAAGTTCCTTTCATACCTTGGTCTTTCTTAATGTCCACGTCACTTTCCGGACCCCTAGATCTTGATCTGGACCGACGCGCCTCACTCGAACGATGTCGTCGTTCCGTGGAACTGTGTCTGCGGTAGTTCCGACGGTACTGCCGCGATTTTCTGTGATACCAAGCCCCTTTCTTGTCATCTTGACTTCTGTGTCGATACCCGGACTCGTCGTCGGACTTGTAGCCCTTGGACTTATGGATCAAGTTCACTTCTCGTTCACGTTCGTCGCGCTCCTTACGACGGAACTTGTCATTTCCCTGGTACCCCGCATTTCCGAACTGCTTGTCCCTGCGATTTTCCCATTGGTTTTGTCGTAGTTGTCGCTTGAGCTTATCCAACATAATAAGTTGCTCGCGGAATTCATTTAGTGGGAGGTTGTACTTACCCACTAAAGCGACCTGGTACGATGGTGGCATCTGCAACATTAACAGTTTAATCAGCTCTGTTTCCGTCATCACTGGCGTGAGATGACGGCTACGCTCGTACATTGCGATGATGAGCTCATCAACCCTTTTATTGCATTTGGGGTTGTACTTTTCAGCATATAACATCGCGCGTACTAAACCTTGTGCACACGGCCACCAAAATTGCTTAGAAAATTTTTTTCTGAAATTCTGAGTACGATATTGTACTGGCTCTTTCCACGTCCCACCAGTAACTTGCAGTGCCCTTGAACGAGAAACTTAGATAGTTTAATTTCTCGTGCTCGCTTAAATTAAATGTGTCAGCATATTCGTCATACCATTTTAAGAAGGTCATGGGGTTTTCGTTCCCCAGGTTAGAAAACCTAGGTATTGACTTTCCTAGTTGTTGTACAGGATGGTGTAGAACTGCTGCTAGATTTACCATCTGATTCAACTCGTTTCTTCCTGGTACAGTACTATCAAAACGTGCATGCTGACCTGGCTTGTCATGAACGTGTGGTTCATAAGCAGAATTCGTACTCAGTTGCACATGGTCGAGTAGACAATCCATGTTATTGGGTGCGGTTGGCTGTTCGTTGCATGCTATAAACCCTCTGCAACTCACACTGTCTACACATGGCGGAATTTTTAATTGTTAAAATGTTCTAACTAAGTCACGTTCTTACTTGCGTGACCATTCCGTCAGTTCCTTTTTGGTGGCTTTCCGCAATCCCGACAACTCTGCTTGGCTAGCTTGAATGACGTTTTCGATCTCCTCGCGCCTGATATCAACGTGTTTTGTCACATCTTGAATATGTTGTTCCATTTCCTCAAACCGAGCATTAGTTTCGCGGACAGAAGTTCGTAATAGGTCCGCGTATTTTTTAACGAGCCCGTCGCTTTTCTCTAAGCGTTCATTCAGGTCGCGCTTCCAGAGTTTCAACTCCGACTGGTGATGTTGTAACTGGGCTGCAAAACTAGTCTGTAATTCGGTTTGTAACTTAGACTGCGAGTCTTGCAATTGTGCAGTGAAACTAGACTGCGAGTCTTGCAACTGTGCAGTGAAATTAGACTGCAGCTCGGACTGACTGTTCAAAAGACTAGACTGCAGCTCGGACTGACTGTTCAAAAGACTAGACTGCAGCTCGGACTGACTGTTCAAAAGACTATTCTAAATACTGCCCTGCATATTCTGCATCATCTGCATTAGAGTTTGCAGAGTGATAGGCTCTACAGTTTGATGAACAGGAGTGGTGTTCGTCTCGCGAGTAAACTCGTCACTATCGGTAGTGTATTGCACTATCACGTCTTCTATTATTTCCTCTACGTCTGCCATGTCGATTTGTCGTTTATCTTATGGATTACACCGACTTCGTGCTATGCTCTATGCCAAATAAGCTTGTAGAACAACGATTTGTTGTCCTCTATGCCTATTGAATGTTCTACTAAGCTGTCGGTCTTCTGGCGGACAGTACTCACTTCACTGGAGGTTAACTGAGTTCCGTTAACTTTAATACCTAATTGGCTAACCACGTTGGCGCTAAAAATTCCTCCCCAGCCTCTGTAATATAAAAGTGCCCGGCTATTAACAGGCGAGGAAAAATTATGTTAAAGATGTTTAACGTGAATCCAAGGTAACCTCATACATTCTATATGTGGTCGGCTAGCGAAACTCAGTAGGTACCTCGGCACACTATTTGCATGCCAGTGACTTGAGCATACCCTCCCCCTGGAAATCAAAAATTGACAATTCAGAATGTAAGTTATTTAATTTCAAATTAGACAATGTTGATGACGTCAGCGTGAGGATAAGAATATGGTATATTATTTCCAAGGGTTAGATACCAGGTTTACTTAGAATGAAAAAATAAGCGACTTAAAATTAAGGACAATGTCGCGAAAATGTGTAATGGATAAAATGATGCAACGTGACCATACTTAATTACACTAGCAAACAGGCTAAGGTAACAGACTTAATCCCAATTTAAGTGCGTTTTCTGGCAGACATTTAAGTATGTGACTTCCAAGATGGATAGGAAAATCGCAGCTGAGTTTGTGACGAAGTAAAGTGTGCAGCTAAAAGACTGGGCTCACCGGACTTCGGCTTCTTTGGCGCAGTACCCTGGGATGAAATCCACTTCTCCCGATTCGGTGGTTGGCCGACGAACATACTGGCGAATAAGGTCTACAGGGATGAGACCTCATTGAGCCCCGGCCCCTGGGTTCCTGACAGCAAGTTCAGGCTCGGAAATTGGCCTGACATCTTCTTCAGCTCCGGCGATGTAGTGGAAAACTCCAAGCGACTTATTTGTAACTGAAATATTCTCTTCTGTCGTTCTCAACCCAATGTCTTCGCAGCTCCATCAAATACATGATATCTTGGTCTCCGTTCGAACATATTCTCTCTCTTATAATAATAATTTTCTCCTTCCTCAGTCTAAACGTTCCAAACAAAACTTCCGTTTTTTCTTCACGCCCCTGTTTCGCCTCCGTCTCGCTAATTCTCGTAGCACACCTAGCTTTGGAATCGATTCTGGCCCTTAACCTGGTCACTATTCTGATGAAATCATAAAACACTACGTGCTAAATAGTGAGAAACCTTGGAAACCTTATTTCCTCAGATAGTACATTAATATACAGTCATAAAAACAAAGCACAAATGTTTATAAAACTTCATGGTTCGGTGTGTCTATTGCCAAAGATAAATACAAAATATATGTGAACTGGCCTGCAAACAACAACTAAAATGACTTAATACGATATCTGTAGTATAGATCGAATCCTATATTACACTTTATTGGACCATATGCTCTACCATCAGAAATTCGAATTGCTGTACAGCACGAAGACATCTATACTCTACCATGCCCCAGTCTTTCTTGCGAATTAGAGTGTCTTTGAAAAAGCAGATGGAATTATTCCAGCATCGACGAAAATATCAAGCAATGGTATTCTTCACTTTATCGAACATATCAATTACTTGCTTAATGCAGTAGAGGTAACCCAGACAAGGGATGCAGGCATTACAACTTCAATGAAATATGCAATCCTTTCGCTTATGTCGAATGAACTCTCTGCAGCAAAAATAGCTGGTTGCTGACTCGAAGAATACAATTAAATTCCCATGTTTGCAGGAGGAAAGTTTGAAGTGTGTATACTATTACCGTTGTTGCTGGACTTTGCCGAATACTACTAGTACATCACCATTAATTCGAAGCAAGAACTGGTATTACTCTTAGCCAGTACACATACTAATGCCATAGTCACCACACGGAAGAACCCAGAAGTTGTCGAGTAAACACTACAGATGATCGAATGGATTTGTGCTTCATGTTCAGTTGAACACTGCAGTTCGTGTCAAGATGCTAAAGAATGTTGAAGGTGGTAAAAATCAAACATTGCATTCCAGTCATAGAGCCTCGATACTTACCTTGGCCTTCCTGCAAGTCAACACATCATCTGGGTAGTAAAGTACAGTTTTGCTATAGAGAAACCTACGTAGTTCATATTATGTCCCCCGATATGGAGGCAGCTTAGTTCTGGAGTGAGACACTATGGGTTCAGTGCTTGCCAGATAAAAAATATGAAAATATTTTGAACAGTGAAAGTTATCCATATTATGACAGGAACACTGACTTCGAAAATGGAAGATTCATGTTCGCATACCAAAGGTATGCCCAGTACCAGCAAGCCTACTATGGCCGCACCCAGTCACCGATACTGAATCTTGAAACTTTCAAGTGTAAAGCCCCACTGATGGTTTTCGACGTGAGTAAATAAGATGAGAGAATATGTTCGAACATATTAGCTGCAGAATCGAAATAACGACCCTAGCAAATATACCTAAAAACATGTGTTCTTTCTGTCTAATACTGCATGACCATCTTGCTTCTCCCAGTGTTGTGACAAGGTTTTAAAAACCTGTCTTGAATGCTGTGCAAGAAACATAATAAATATACCATTTCTACTATGTTGGATAAGTTGTGTTCAAACATATCCTGTGACAAGATGTACTGTAATCTCCAAGGCATCGACGACAGCCAAAATGGCATTGTGCTTAAAGAAATTGCCATGACTTATGAAGATGGTGGTGGGACAAGAACACAATCCTTTCGTCTCCTGTACTTATGGAAACTACTGGGCGAGAAGAGCAAAAAAACCAATGAATAGTTGACTAAGAATTTTCACCGACTTGAGTAGATGAATATAAAATTCGATGTGATAAATTAAGGAATTTACTCTGCAGTCTTCTAATGCAGTATTCATGCACCACAGTCTATGTTGCAGGATCTGAACAGAAGTAATGGATGGGCGAGCTGTGCAAAGTAGATATGGAAATAGTTGATGTTCAAGCCGAATTTGGATGTTGATCACTTCGTAAGCTCGTCAGAATATATGGTGATAGGCAACTACACATGTGATAAATCTGTACATGAATGGGCCTTTGCATCGCAGAACACTCAACTGCGGTGCAAATGGTGTACCTCAAAATTCGACAGAAATACAGTACTCTTTGAGTAGAAACGAATGTCTCAATTGTAAATAAAAGCCGGCACAAGACTTGAAGTTTCAGTTAATCACCTGACATCTTCCGAAGATGTATGCTTTTCCCCCCTTATGAAGTGAGTGTCTGCGAGCCTGGCTCAGAACCCCCTGCAACTCGCTCTCATCGCTGGTGTCGCCGCATAACATATGTCAATGAGGTACTTGTCGAGAGTCCTGTCAACAGTCCTGATGCAGTCGAGCATGCAGTCAAGCAAGAATCAAGTCTGCAGTGTGATAACAATGCTACAGAAAATCAAACAGGGATATGTGTACCTACTTGTGTGGTTACTTCTGAATCTGTGAATGCTCATACTTTTGCAGGACGACAAGCATTTATTCGAGATTTAGCAGAAATGTTACACCTTTAATTTTATTTTGTATAATGTAATTTTTCCAAATCTGAGAAGTGGATTTATTTATGTGTAACCTGTATATTGAATAAATTGTGTATCAAAAATTGTGCATGTTATTTCTGGTAGCGTAGTACCCTTCATAAATGACATTCTATTCATAAAAAAAGGTATGCATAAAATATTGTATCTATAAAAGTCATATTGAGAGTTTCAAATTACAAAGAAATAATGTTGGGCTGTAAACTGTTTAGATAGTCAGGTTGTAACCTGTTAAAAAATGTGGGTGTTTCCAAGAAACATGTGTACTTGAAACTAGTGGCGGCTCGTGGGTTGTTGCCAGGTAGGGTTGTAGTTGCTAAGAGCTGTACAGGGTTGTGCTCTGGTTGACTCTACAGCCACTGACACGCTGATGTGCAGGTGCCCCTTACTACTGAGTGGTCACAAATGACCTAGCAGCTGGCAAATCTTTTATGGTCTTTGGTATACGGCGCATTCATCAAGACTGTACATTTCTGACTCTATCTGCAGCCCCATCTGGCAACAACCCACGAGCTGCCACTGCTTGAAACTAGTTATCTGGGGTAAGGTAGTATTCCATGTTTCTGATTGGCTGATTTGACAAGTTGTTTCTTGTTCCTGATTGGGTGCCTGACTTGAGACAATGTTCACAACACCCATGAATCGTAGGCAACTACATAAACATGCCGAGCCTGGTGAGTGGGCTCATTTGTTTGTCGGTTGATTCCAAAATAGGCATGTCACCTATCACCCGGGGTTCAACATGGAGAATGCTGCTCTACTTCTCGAGTGTGACAATACCATTCGCTAGTTGGGATCAAACACCTACAATTGAAGATATACTATTGACTTCTGCGAGCCAGACAGCTACCATTGGCGAGATTTCATCAATCTTGGACATCAATTTATAAATTAATGTTTCAGTTATTTCTTAAGATAGCACTAAACTAATTCTATTAGCACACATTAAGTACCAGAACAGTGCGAACACTAAATAACATGCCGCACGTGAGTCATACGTTTATTGCCAAAACTGTGATAGTAGGCCCCTATAGTATTTAATATTGAAGTGATGTACCCGCAAAACGATGTTATTATTATAATCAAAGTTGAAATTTATACTGTAATTTTTAGCATAAAATATACCCATTGTGTACCATGGCTGGATGTAGTATTTTGGACATACTCCACACTACATCCTGTCACGCACTCCCATTGCACAAGTCTTTCAAATATAATACAGTTGTATACCCTTTCTTACTGTATAACTGTGAGAATATGAAAAGATTTAGTTTGCTGTCTCGTAAAAAAATGTACATGTTATAAATTTGGCAAGCATAGTAAAATTATGAGTGTGTGGTAGATAAAAAAATGCTGAAAACATCTATTGATTTCTACGCTATTTTCGAAGCCCAATGTGGATAAAATACTCAATGATAATCCTAGATAATGGTATTTGTCAACTTTATGAGTAAATATTTATTCAGAATTACTAATTCCTTACGCGTGATCTCTTGCGTGGCAGTTAAATGCACGAGGTTCTGGCGTCAGAGATTTTGCCTCAGAAGTTCGTAACACTGGAAATAAATTAGTTTTAAACGTTGGCTAAAACTATTGTCTAGGATTGCTATTGTTTAATTTTCGCAAAGAGGTTTCAAGGAACCTACAATTATAGATTAATGCTTTTAGCGTTGAATTATGTACCACGTCCTCTTGACACCGAGTTTTTCATCGCTGGTGAGTGGTGGTATGAGGGAGTATGGTTATTTAATAATGGAATGGTGTAGAGCCGGAAATGAAATGGCAGAAGAAACTGGATGTCGCAGAGATTATAATAAATGAAGTTAATGTTCAGTATATAGCAATTTATAAAATGTTTCTTATCACTAAATATTGAGATGATTTTACATGAGTGGGAATGTTACCTGAAGTGTAAAAAATGAAATTAAATAGTGGTGCAAAGCCAGTTTCCAGCACTCCGCTTAGGTTACCGTTGAAATTTTTGCCCACTAGAATAATATTAGGAACCATATTCTCAAAACTTATTTAATCTCAGAACACATAAAGTAGCACGACTTTTATGTATTTAGTAAATATGTTTTTCCCCTCCAAATGGCTGTCATTTGAACATTTTTAAAACACACGAGATACATTAATAACAAAAAACCATGCAGGTTATTTTACGTTCATAACTAGGCTACTGTATGTGTACCAAGTTCGAGAAACACTGATAAGTGGTTCTTAAGATAACACGTGAATTTAAATGGCCACCGTTTTAAACATTTAAACACGGATTGAACAAATTACATAGAAGTAAAGTCACCTTACGATGTACTGTTACATGTAAAAGTACAGTGAAACTCCTGTGTGTGTGTACTGTGTATATATATATGTTTATATATATATGTATATATATGTTTATATATTTATATACATATATATGTGTGTATATATGTAAATATATATATATATACACATATACATACATATATGTATGTATATATATGCACATACATATATATATATATATGTATACATATATATGTATGTATATATACATACATACGTACACACACACACACATATATATATATATATATATATATATATATATATATATATATATATATATATAAACGGGATGTTCGGAAAACCATATTACAAATATCTAGGGCCAGTAGAGGGGACTGAGTATGTAATATTTTGAATAGGAAGCCATGTCCGGAAACGCAGAGATTCCATGCTACAGCCATTAAAATGTGTCGGATGTGCCGGCGTGGTTTTGTGACTGGATAGGACGTTAGAGGATCACCTGATGGCATGTGACGTTTTCCCTGCTGGAGTATCATACCTGGAGCCCCATGGCCTGTGTGTCTCCGATCAACATGGTTTGCAGAATACACAGACATGATGTTGGTGTATGTGGTGTATGGAGCAGCGGAAGGGAATGGAATAGCAGTTTGTCAGTCGTTTCAAGAGCAATATCCACGACGCATGACTCCATCGCGTACCATTTTTGCGAGAAATGTGCGATGGCTTCGAGAACGAGGTATCTTCACCATCGAGAGGAGGGACTGTGGTGATCGAAAGAGACGCCGCACCCCTGAATTGGAAGAGGCTGTACAGCACTACTTTGAACAGGACACATCAACAAGTACGCAAACAACTGTGCGTGCGTTGGATGTTTCTGCACGATCAACAACTACTTCCTTACCACTTCCAAAGGGTAAGGGGAGTTGCAACTAGCCGATTTTGTACCATGTGTTAACTTCTGCATGTGGTTTCTGTACCACTGCATTTATGAGCTCCACTTTCTTCGAAGAGTTCTGATCACCCATAAATGTAAATTAACTAGGGAGTGTGTTCTTAATTCTCGAAATAGCCATGTCTGGGCAGACGAAAATTCACACACGATGCATGTCAGGGAATCCCAACACATATTTTCAATCAATTCGTGGGCAGGCATTCTACACTGTCAAGTTATCGGCCGTACCTTCTTCAACCAAGTTTATGGGTACTGTTTACATAATCGTCCTGCAAGACGTATGGCCCATTTTCTTGGGTGCCGTGCCATTGAATGTCCATCAATAACCGTGATTGCAATACGAAGGTGCCCCGCGGCACTTTACACACAACGTTCGTGAACATTTTAACCAACGATTTGGGCAGATATGGATAGGATGGGGTGGTCCTATTGCATGGCTCCCACTTTCACCGAACTTAATGCCATTGGACCATTTCCTGTGGGGTCGTATGAAGAATGTGGTGTAAGAGACTCGTGTCAAAACCGCGGAAGAACTGGTGGTACGAGTTATGTTCGCTGCACAAGAGATTAACGGGACACTTGGTGTGATGGAACGAGTACACCGGGTCAAGATTCGTCGGTACAATGTGTGCAACAATGTTTCTGGTCGTCACATTGAGTCTCTGTGTTAGTGAGCAGTTTCACAAGGGACACATCCAGTGCATAAGACAGATAGAAATGTGTTTCTTCAACTGTTGACACAAGTGTTAGTGTGATAATTGAAAGATTATTTGTTATGTTGGTATTGTTACCAAATATATTTGACTTTCTTCTGTAATGAGCCAAGTACCCCTTAATTCTGTACCTTACGTTACACCTCATTTGACATGGTGCTCTTCTGGCGTCATACTGCCTATCCGGTTGCAAAACAACACCGGCACATCCAACAAATTGTAATGGCTGTAGTACGGAAACGGTACGTTTCCGGACATGGCTTCCCACTCAAAATATTTTTTACTATGTCCCCTCTAATTGTCCTTGAAGTTTGTAATATGAATTTCCGAGCACCTTGTATGAGTGTGTGTTTGTGTGTGTATGTACAGACAGGGTGTCCACTAACAACCGCATAATAAGCACACCATGCTAACTCTGGGCAAAATTGGATAAGAAATCTTTTACCTAGGCATGCAATTTCACATACACTATGTAGCAACTTAACAGTGTAGTTAGCCCCCTTTTGCACACCAAAGATAACTTACATATCATACTACTTCTGTTCTGACACGGATAATTTGGGTGCAGGTAAAAATCCCGAGCAGTCCAAATATGA
Source organism: Medauroidea extradentata (assembly GCA_003012365.1). Taxonomy (NCBI): domain Eukaryota; kingdom Metazoa; phylum Arthropoda; class Insecta; order Phasmatodea; family Phasmatidae; genus Medauroidea; species Medauroidea extradentata. The sequence continues at coordinate 43,600 of PNEQ01051143.1, forward strand.
TTAAACCTTTATTCAACGTAACATACTTAAAAACTAAAAAAACACTTGGATGTGGAGCGTAAGGGCAGAATATTTTCGAGCAGTGTTACCACATTGTGTTCCTAAAATGTTACAGCATTTTACCAGAAACATTTTCGTCTCCAATTAAGCCCAGAATTGGCGTGGTGTACTTGTTATGCGTGGACACCCTAGTTTACACACACTCACATACACACACATTCATATATATATATATATATATTATATATATGTATGTATGTACATATATATACAGGGTGAGTCATCAGCTCTGCGACAAACTGTGACAGGATGTTCCTTGCAAAATAACAGTTAGAAAATGTCTGGCAACGAATGCCTGGAAACCACTCCTAAGGGCAGGAAACCCCTGTGAAGATGGGGTTGCAAGTATGGTTTTTATTGAATTTGACGGGAACCATTTGATATTAAGGGATGAAAA
>PNEQ01051144.1:0-44071 GCA_003012365.1 Medauroidea extradentata
CCAAATACGTTTCCGCGAAACCTTTACTCTCTGAAACTTTGTAATGTCAATAAAGTTTCTCATTCGATTAACCACTTACCTTAGACGTCTGTAACTACCCTAGAACGTCAAATTGACAGTTTTATAAATAAGGCCCAGGCGAAGTCGCTGTTAGTGGCAGGGACAAACTTAAGACAGCTTTTCGCGTGTACAGCTATAGCTACTTATCCTGCTGCAGAATTAGTTCAACTAGCCGCTTGGACATTCTAACACTTGGACATTCTAACACCAATCTTGTGTACAAAGAGGTTTTTCAATTAAAGTAAATATTATCAGTTACGAATAATACTCGTGAGCAAAGCCGCGGGGGACTGCTAGTTTTATATAAAATCAAAAGTAAATAAAAAAATGGTCAGACCATTCGCCTTCCACCAAGACGATCCGGGCTCGATTCCCGGCAGGGTAGGTCCCTGGATTTTCGTATGTGGGAATCGTGCCGAACAATGCCGCTTGTCTGCGGGTTTTCTCGGGGTTCTCCCATTTCCTCCGCCCCTTCATTCCAGCGCTGCTCCATACTCACCTCATGTCACCCCTCACCAGCACTGAAGACCTCAATGTTGGGCGCTGACCAAAATCTCTCACTCACCCAAATCCACATTTTATTTTTGCAAGTTACAAATAATATACTTCCAAAACAACCATCTGAAAGCAACATTAATGGGATAAATATTGTTATTAAGGGATATTTTTTTTTCTAATACATCCGACCGTCGGGCCTCTATGTATAAGCCCCCACCCATTTTCTTCTGTCCCATCTCTCTCGAAGGCCCTGAACAGGATACAGGTACACTAGTTTTAGTCATTTCACAACTGCTGGAAGACATTCTGTGTTTATAAACCTATACTTAAACAGATAACAGACAAGGATTGGGCAGCCTCTGTTGTAATAACTGTGTGGGAGGTTAAAATAATTTTACCACACACTAAAAACAAATTTACCTAACAGCTAATGGTACAAGTTCCAAAAATGAATCGGAAATGTATAAAAAGTAAAATAACTGCATACTTCAGTAGAAATTTTGAAATATGTTACAGAATTAACTAATTAAATGTTTGCCAGTTCAAGCCCAAGTACTTTTAAACAAAGTTTTGAATTCATTGATTTAGCTCTGTGTGATATGCACAGTAACTATTTGTAAAGCAGCCCTTCCGTTGCGGACTTGACAAGACTTTCAATGCCAACCCTGTAATTTTATGTCATGGAAACAATGATATAAGGTACACGGCACAACACTATGGTACATTGTACTGTAGCGTAAACACCCTGCTAAAAGTACAACTGTGACAATTTTCAATTTTTGTCTTCACGGAAAAATACGGAAACCTCCATCCCGCCACGAAAATCACTCTAAATACTACTCCGGAAACAAGCTTGTGTATATGACAAATGTACGCTATTAAGTGACCTGCGCAGACGGAGGTTATGATTCATGAATAGGGCTAAAATGTTAATTGTAGTTTCCAGCTGTTTACTTCGAAAAACTTGCAATTTTGAATTTCTATTTGTCCACAAAGTGCTAGACGTTACGCTGTTAATCAATGCAGGAAACAGGCCAGTCATTATCGTTAAACTAACAGGTGTGTGCATGTGCATTAATTTTGATATTTGCTTGTGAAAATATGTCGGCATGTTGAAAGGCAGGTGGGAGTGGTGGGAGATAAATACTAAACTTACAACTTTTAAAAATATGCACAGGACAGCATGGGCAAATGGTGTTTGTGCGGCTCACTGCCCGCATTTCAAAAACTATAAAAGTTTAACTAAAATAACAAACCGCTTCGGTACATTTTGAGCTCATTCCCACAAAAGTTTCCAACCACGTGTTTATTATTAGTGTCAATTTTTTTGGGACTGTTTTATTTCAATGCCTTTAACGTTCACATTGGCAGTTTTGCTTCATTGTTATTGACAGTGTGTCTTTGCTCAGGCACATTTTAAATTTAACTGCACCTATCAGAATAAGGTTATTGTGATACATGTCTTATGATTGGCCAGTAGAACCGCAAGAGTGTCACATTGCTGCCAATTTTTGAACATACGTACAACTTTGTAAAATGCACTCAGAAATGGGTCACATACATTAGCCTTGCTAGAACCCACTATCAGTAAACTAGTCAAGCTACAGTTATGTCGAGTACGTATTGAGATAACTGTTCAGGCCACTGCGTGCTGCTGCCTTGAGTGCAAAGTAGGCCAGTGTTGACAGTACGTGCCAGTGTTAACACACACAACGAACACAGCACCTACTATAAAAAGTTGTAAATACAGGCCTGATGTAGCAAAAATTGTACTAACAGAGAACACTTTGAATGCAATACTTTTTGTGTAAACTAAAAAGTCTAGTTTTCAGAAAAAACTACATTTAAAAAATTACGAGTAGAAATTCTTTGGCGACTGTTATATTCAAGGGGGCTTAAATAAATGGCTAGTGTTACGAAAGGTACTTGGACCATCAAATGATGTTCCTGTCCCAGGAATCACAGTCGGTACTTAGGAGTGAAACAACTTGAACATACTTGGGCATTATATAAATATTACATGATAATAAAGTGTCCAAAACCCTAACCAGCTATTGTTGCAGTAGAACTAGTGACTGGCCATGTGGGCCGAGAAATTGGCTACCCGGGCAGTCTGACAATGGCAGTAGAGACAGTGATGAAACTGATAAAATAGTAACCCTTGTAACCTTGTGTAATAGTAATTAATAGTTTAACACCGGGTATCTCTCGTCTTATATTTCATAACCCCTCAATTACTTAAACAGTTATACAGTCTTTAAAAATTCTGCAAAAACATGCAGGTTTTCCTTCCAAATTTTTACAGTTATTATTTTTAGTACCACATCCATCCTTATAAAAATATTTACAGGTTACTATAAAATATTTCGACTGTAACTACGTTGAATGAAATATAAGCCATAAAACATACAGAATATACATTTCTCGTTAAAATAATGACCTATAAATAACTTTTGTAAAAATTTTCCTGGAATTACTATTACATTAAAAAACATATACTCATAAAATGTTTCCCTGAAGTTTTTGTTCCTGTAGGGCTATCTTGCTAGGAGGCTGAACTGGAAGACATGTGAGAGTGTAAACATCCAGTAACAGAACTCCATAGAATATTGCTCAACATTTAAATCTGTATCTTTGCTCTCGCCAACATACTCGAGGCATGGACCAAGACATTTCACTTATTTACATAAGAGATGTATGGAAGGTATAAAGCTCCAGCAATCACGGGTAGTTACAAACCTGATATACAATAAATGAAAGGAAACCCGGAAAGAAAGAATTTGCGTCATCACATCAAAACAAAACCCATTTTATATGTCTAAGTCCTAAAAATTGGAAGACCGTGAAGCTCTACTACATATTAAAAAAATGGAGTAAGAGTACATTTCAACTCTGCTTGCTGCACATGAAATAAGCACTGGCTCACCAATAGCAAATTTTCTATACTGCTTTCGAACATAGCATTTCAGCATCAAACTATGGAGCAAATAAACCTTCACTATAGGTTATATTATACATATTATATGGATGTTAACGGCTTCTGTCTTTCAAGTTTTGCGACTACAGTAACATGAATGTGTAAGTTAGGGACTTTAGTAGTATCTCAGCATTATCAAAGGATTCACCTGGAGTGAATTGTGAAATCCCTGGAACTCCAAAATCAGGACGGCCGTACAAGAAATCAGGATGGCAGGACAAGAAATCAGGGCGGCCAGACAAAAAAAAATCAGGAAAGTTCACATTAAAGAACAAGATCGAAGGGAATGCAGAGTAAAGAACTAGTATAGTCCGTCTCCTGTACAAATTCAGTTGTGAAGAGTTTCTGTCGTATAAGCAACTTTTTTTTTTCCTGGAAAATATTTTCTAATTGTATGCAAGGCAGTTTGACAAAGGTGGTGGGGGGGTGGGGCATCTGCCAACAAAAGAAAAACTAGAATTCTTATGCAGGACAAACTATATAGACACCAATATCAAAAGTATTAATAATCCTCCTCAAACTTAGAAACTTAGCCAAATGAACTTATTACTTCTTTATAAATCTGATCTTATATTCTGAAGGTTTTGAAAACTTATTTTGGACCATTAAATATTCAAATACATTTGATCCTGTATATACTGCATACACAACCTATAAATTAAGAGAGAGAGAGAAAGAGAGAGAAAGAGAGAGAGATAGAGAGAGAAAGAGAAAGAGAGAATGAGAACAAGAGAGAAAGAGAGAATGAGAACAAGTGAGAAAGAGAGAGAAAGAGAGAGAAAGAGAGAGAAAGAGAGAGAAAGAGAGAGAGAGAGAGAGAAAGAGAGGAGGCAAAAAAGGAAGCAAACACTTAACATTTAATGTTGGTGTGACGGTAGTTGAAACCATTTTTGTTGTTGTATGGGCAGGTGGGATGGGTGTAGATTGTGAAGCATTTCTCATTAATTGTTACTTGTTGTTTCAGAAATTTGTTCCAATGTTTCCTAGCATTGCAATGTACTTTAAAGAGATTCTTAATTCTGGTGAAACATTTGTTGAAAATGTTTCTAGAATAAATTAGTCTTACTCTCTCAAATTATACACTCCAAATCATCTGGACTGAACCTTCTACTTGAACTGCACTTTTTACTCCTATCCACATTCCGGAGAACTGGGACTGGGAAATTTATCTATAAATATATGGAGCAATAAATTTTTCAATTGCAAGTTGCAACTACTTATTCAAATGAGATACATACCGTACGTACTTGATTACAAAAGGTATTGCCACATTTATTTAATATTGAAGCATAACTTAAGGATTTGTATAACTTCTATGTCACGGTTGAGAAGGAACCTATGAACACAGGACAAGGTAAATTTATGCATCTTTGAGAACAGACCTCGTATCAGTACGTTTTAAATTAAATTAATGATGAGTGCTCCTCACAATAATTTATAATTTGGCATTCAAAGAGTCTCACCAGTAAACAGTTACCCGCAGCATGAGAATATTACAATACAGCCACAAAGCAACAATGACTTGAGCAAAATACTCGCAGAGCCTGTTCCTCGTGACTTGGCATCTATCTAGGCAATACAGAAGTTATTAAAGATATATGTACCATTGTGGTTATCCCACTAACTGCTTAGGGCATTTTTGGAAGTTTCATTATGACAACAGTTCTGCTGTGAGGTATTATCTTTGTACTTCCAGTTGTCCCAGCTGTATTGCCTGGGGTCACTTGCCCTCACCACAGTATTTATTTGCTTATTGGAAACATTCAAAGTTTTGATTCTCATTATAAAGAAGTACAGTAACAATCTATTACAAATATTCAAAATGAATAGTACTTCTTGATTGTTACACATGCATATATAAAAGAGGACAAAAACATTGTTGCGCAGGTGCTCAGTTTGTCCTTTTTTACGTATGTGTAACTATCAAGAACTACCAGCCTGCGAGTACCTTAATCCAATCTGCTTAATTTGTTAACCTAGCAGCCAAAGCCTTGTTCACTTAACAGCTCTTCATCATTAATCATGATGCATTTTAATTAATTTCTTCCTTATGCCTAGTTCAGCAAGATTTATTTGAAAATATTTTAATACACACTTAGCTAGTTACATTATCTTTCATTACGCACATTGTCTTCAAAGCAATAATGTGTTATTATGAAGTAATTAAGTTAATTAAAATTTAAGGTACCAAATCACTCCTAGTACCAATTGACTCCACTAATACGTACCTAATCGTAAAATATAATGTTTCTATTAAGATATATTGCTAATAATTCACTGTACCCTTAATTTATTAAAAGGGAAAACTTCAACAAAACAGGTGACAGCCTCTTAAGATTGTTCACAAACTGTATAGTCTTTCACCTGTAAGTATTCCGTATTTAGGCAGACACTTCCGAAAAGTGTGTGTGTAAACAGGAATGTAGAGACAGTGCTTTCCAAGTAAGTTTAAAGCTCCAAGCAATAGAACTACCAGATACATTACTCAGAAGAGAAATGTCAAAATATGAGACAGACTGTATAGTAGAATGATAGAGACAGACATAATAGAAATATTTTGCTTTAAGAATTACGGATATCTTTTTAGTTCCTTGATGTTGACTATTTCTATATAATGTTTCCAATATCTTGGTTTATATGCAGTCTGAAATGGTATTTCACAGTTTTAATATTATAAGTACTTAACTACTCATTGGTTACCACTAGAAACAACTGCTACACAGTTTTACACCCTGTAACACTGTGCAATAGTATACATTATGAAAATCTCTATCAGGCAGGTACCGAGCGAGGTGGCGCAACGGTAACACGTTGGACTCTCATTTGGCTCCGGCCATCCTGATATCGGTTTTGCATGATTTCTCAAAATTGCTCCCGGTGAATGCTAGTATTGTCAATACAATTCCTGTTGTACTAAGTTGTGTGTCTTAGTCTGTTATGACCTCTGTGTCTACAACGCATGCAACCCACTTGTAGGTCATTCGGAATAAAATGAGCACTAAAGATTTAACTTTTGAAAAAATTCATTAGCCGTTGTTGCATATACAGTAGAACCCTGTTATACGGTAACACTTTTCAAGGGACCTGTGAAAAAAAAGTGTTATATGCAGGAAAATGTTATAAGCAGGAATCAATATTTTTAAACCAATTAATGGATATTACTCAAAAGTAACTTAAAATTTGATAGTTTATGTACAGTAAATAGGCCTATAATGAGATTAAATGCAGCTATAGTTACTGTGCCATCATAAACATGATTAATACATACATTATGTGTATAATTGAGGCTTTCCCACTTGTCTTCGAAAGTTCATGATCTTCATCTTCAGGATCACAGTCTTTAATATCACTGTAATGTACACTTATGATACTTTCTCAGACATTAATTTGCTTTTTAGTACTGTTGTTTTTAGTCTACAGCTTAGTTATTTTCTCTAAAATAATACAGTTAAGAAAAATTTTACCAGAGTTGTGGTTAATGTCTGAGAAAAAAGTGATGTTATATGCAGGAAAATGTTATATCCAGAAATGTTATAACAGGGTTCTACTGTACATAATTTAACATTGACAACAGTTACATTACTGCTAGTACAGTTGGCAGCGAATTATTGCATGTAGTCCCGTGTATTTTATATTTAAATGCAACCTTACTGAAAGAACATCAAATGGAATCGCCCTCTCCGTATTTAATATACTTTAAAATATTTATTAATGATAATATTGACATATACTTACTGCCCGTATAATATTAAACAGCGACAGCAGAAAGTGATGAATCGGGGACGTTCAAATTCAACAATTGTTAGCAATTTGCGTCGAGCGCTCCGCGTACTGACGTACCGGACAGCAGACAGGTGGTATTAGAGTTAGGTTTTCGCCACTTAGCCTGGAAGCGTTCAAAGACGATACAAGAGGAAAGTGTTGTTGTGTTTGTCCGTTGTGCAATAAATATGGGTTTCTGATAAAACACATTCGAAAGTATTAGAAGTGACTGTTTCCTCATTGGTAATATGTAAGTTGTTATATGTTATGATCGCCAACATGAGTATCTTGATTTAGAAACAGCAATTTTTTTGTTTCATACACTAAGAAAATACATTGTTTTTTTTGAGTGCGTCGCTAGTCATGGCAGTATTACTGAACGGAGTTTGAAATCTTAAATTGCGTGTGTCATTATGGCATGTTTTTTTTTGGTGGTTTTGAGTTACAAATTCGATTAATGTGTGCATATTTACGAGATACGTACGTAACAGCAATAGTGCGGGTCGTATAAATTAAGAGTCAATACACAGAAACCGGTATCAAAAGAATGTAACGTGCAGGTATTTGTAACCAAGATTACTATTAGTTATTAGTCTTATTCATTACCAGTGTATTTAATGAGTAGATATTGTTGATAACATTTTCGCCCAGTGTAATGTAGATGTAAACATTGTACAAGCCTGTGTAAATTAAAGCATGTGGCAATGTTTATGTTTACGTGCAGCGGAAAGATATAAACTGGCAGAAAATAGAAATTAATCAGGGCTTTTTTGAGAGCTCATTTTATCCCGAATCACCTATACCTTACTTTTATCAGGCAAACACAAACCTTTATCAGGCAGATGCAAATGTTTGCAAGTACCTTTGTTTCACAGATATAAAAAGAATGTAAAACTGATAATACTTTGCTGAATTCTGTTTGAGATTACACTGACTATAGCAAAATATAATATGCCAGAGTTGAAGAAATATTTTAGATACAGTATGTACTTATCACCTGTAAAACTATCAGTCTTGACCTAAAAAATGTTTGGCAATATTTGTAACGTTTGCAATGTTGAGACGTACATAGACAATGGCTACTTGTTTGTTACAGAGGATCCACTGAGCTGGGACACTACGGAGGAGAGCCTAATAGAGATGGAGGAGAGTGAAGGCAAGGTAGCGGCCGGGGTGATAGCTGCCGTGGTCGTCGGTGTGCTGGCAACTATCGCACTCCTCTTCTCCTTCGCACTTCTCTTAGACTGCAGGCACAAGTGAGTTCTATACCACAGCACATCTTTTATAACACCGTTCACTAATTTTGTGCACAAAATTGTCTGAGGCATTGCAGGCCTGAGGGAAAACTTTTTTGGGCCCTTCCCATTCGTATATATGTATGTGTGCACGCATGCACGCGCACACACACATGCACACACACTGTACAGACAAAAAACAGTTTTTAGAATTTTTTTTCTAGTTAATAAGCACTGTACCTCTGCTCATAACAAATGTCTTTGCAGGATTTAACTGTGCATGCGTATGTTTATATACACACAGGCATGCATTCACATGCACATATACACACACCATATTCACATGTACAGACACATACATATGTCCTGCAAAGACATTATTAGTAAATTTCTACAACTGCAACTTAAGTTCCTATTCAGTTAAACATGCTAATTATTCAGAAATACAGCCAACTTTAAGCACAACACACACTACAAAATTAAAAGTCGCGGGAAAGGACCTAAGTCTTGTGCAGATGCATTTTACTTTTAAAATTGTATAGTTAAATTCTTATGCACTAAAGTTCTTAACCTTTAACTAGCATATAAAATAAAATGTTGTGTTACTTTGCACTTTTGTTGACTTTCGTAGAGACATTAAAATTTTTGTTCCGACTGAGAAGAAAAAATTTTATAAGCAGTACTGGGCCTCTCCTGTTGCTCTGGAATTTTTCCTCATGTCTGCTCCTCTAAATGGATATGGTTGTCCTCCGTAATTTGTCCTTCAGAAAATCATGCAGGATTAGAAATAAAATTATGCCAGGGAAAAGAGTTTCTTCCCAAAACAGCTCTTCAACACATCTTTTATTTATTTTTTGTTCATGCTGGAATATTAGTATCGTTTTAGGCCAATTTTGATAGGAACATAAATATACATTTGGGTAGCAATGTCTAAACCACCTTACACTGAGGGTGTTCACGTGGCAAAAATTCATAATTTTATATTTGTACGACATATTGTTCGTTTCATAGACGTTACTTGCGACTACATTTTCCAGTAGTATTTTTTAGCTCTTATAGTCTTTCCATAGTGACATGATAAAGTAAGAATTTGTAAGTTACGGGAAGTGACTTACTCGAACGAAATAATCTACACTGAAATGAGATATTATGAGCCATATGCTAAAATATTCAAAAACACACTACAAAGTAACTTTGTCTTTTTTAAAAATGCCACATATGAAGTAAATTGTCATTCTTAGATTTTTTTTTAAAGGAACAAAGGAATTTCATTGTGTGTGTTTAAATATTTTATCATGTGACACAAAATATCTCATTTCAGTGAAAATTATATAATTCCAGCAAGTCACTTGGTTTTTGTTATTTCTATGTTCCCGTAACTTGCGAATTTGGACTTCGTCATGTCACTATGGGAAGACAATGAGAGCTAAAAAATTTTTACTACTGGAAAATGTAGTCTCAAGTAACGTCTATAAAATGAACGCTATGCCATACAAATATAAATTTATGCATTTTTTCCATGTGATGGCCCTTACAGTAAATGAGCCCTTCTCAACCTCCCAGTCCGACCATGTCTGTAAGCTGTGTCATAAATTGCATATACTTAGTGATAGCCTAGTTCTCAACAAATATATTTACATCCCAATTTTTAGTACACTTTATAGTACATACCTATTTTAATATGAAACTATTTTTTTAAACACATCCATATCTTTACAAATAAACATCTCATCCTTAGAATGTTGAAAAAATAGGTAATAGCAGTGTCTAAATTAAGTCCATTAACGTAAGATAACTACTTTACTTTGGAATGAACAAAATATTACCAAAATTTCGTAGTCTAAATATCTAAGCACAATTAGAACCTTCAAGTCCACAAAAAAATTGGTAATGGTCTGCAGTTGGTAAATATTGGGTTGCTGAACCTTTACTCCTGCAGCGAGCTGTGGTAATAAAAGAACTGTATGTGGTATGGAAACAGATCTGCAAGTACAATACACTTGTAGCAAGTGAAAGTGAGACGACGGGTTGGCGAATAAAAAAAAAAAGAGCACAGAGTAACACTTATTTACTTCCTATGAAGCAAGCCAACTGCACGGCTGGCAGGCTCCCAGTCAAGCATGACGACAACACTTCACAGATACCAAATAACAAAACTGTCTGCAAATACAGTATGTACCGAGGCTAATATTGTCCTTAGTTCTGAACCAGTTTTTCAATTACTTAATCTCCCATGGTTTATAACACGTTGTGATGAGTCTTTGTTACCGACGCATCAACTGATGTTGAGGTTATGTACGTTGAAGTGCTCCGGATAACTCTGTGGTTAATATGTCGAGGGGTTAACTTTCACTGTGGTTTTATTAAGTAACACTCACGTAATCTATTAATTGTTGGTTTATTTTTATAAGTATTACATCTTCACATTTTTTATATGTCTTTGCAAATGACAGGTTGGTACCAACCACAAACAAAACTATTATTATGAAAGTTCACGAGACGTCCGGGTGCTACGATGTCCAACTTTGACTTCGAGAAAAACGACGACAAACCCCAACAACCTGCACGCAACTTCTTCCCTCCGCCATCTTTAAACGACTGTTAAATGTCACAGTTTCGCAGCTCTATTCGCGACTGTCAACTTGCCGAAACTCCCGACTTCTAGTGACTGACACTTGACTCTCACTCACCGCGATTCGTGACAGATTACTTCTCGAAGCTGAGTTTCACTGACTGCTTCGTACTGACCGCCTGTCCGACTCTTACTACCCACAGGAAGGACATGGTAGCTAAGATATCCTTCGGCGGAGTGATACAAAAAAAACTTTAAACATATAACAAAGGGTTTCAAAAATTGAATATATAGGTTTTACAAAAGAATAATAAAGAATATTAATACAAACACGTTAATTAAATTGGGGACAAAAGGTGTGCATCAGTGGAACTATTTTCGCGGCGCAATACCCTAAGCAACCCCCTGAAAAGGCTGACCAACGTGCGTCAACAACCTACGTCATGAAGGAATTCCATGAAGTACGGATCAACCACAACGTCGGCACCAGAAATCCTACAACCTGGAGAAACTTGCAACACAAGAAGTTACTCACTTCCCCAGGAAAAATTTAATTAACTACAAAAATTTGCCAAAACTCAAAACTGAGGAAAAAAACAAAAAAAAGTTATACTGTATCAACAAAAATAATTAACACACTACTATCGTCAATTTGAAACCAAACAAGCCAGGGAAATTAAACGACTCTATTTTAAAATTCTCTACTGCATTTTATATTTAAATTTTGAAAGATGAATTTAAATTACTCATGTCCCCAATTACTAGGTAATTGAATCCTGTTGTATCATCCCGAACACCTGATTAACCAATGCTGAATAAGGTATACAGCTGTTATTAAATATTTAAATTTAGACAAAAAATATTTTTCACAAATTTAAAAAGGGTAGGGGGAAGTGCCTGAAAACTTCACAACGTATGTTACATTATCACAGTCCATTTCAAGTGATCGTAGTCCTACAACCCCACAGTTATTTTTCAGTCACTAAAACATGAAGACAGAGCTGCGTAAGTATTTACAGTCATACTTGCAGGTTGGAGAACACAAAACCACAGATGGACAACACATTTTTCATATGGTTGTGACATTTTGCTTGCCAGGCCAGCTTCCTCGGGTGGCGAGTGACTGTACACTGCGGTATGGCAGGCATTTGAAAGTTATAGTAACGTACCTATATTGAGGGCTGGTGGTTTTCTGGATTTTGTGATACACTGATGGGCTATTTCCCAGCACCTCAGTTCTGCACTATTGTCTGAATGTGGTAGGGTTCTCACCACTCTGCTGTTGTTAACAGGAATCAAAAGTGTGTTTGTGGGAGGCTGCATGTACTGGTTTAACTTGAAGATTTAGGTTTTAGAGAGACAAAAAAAGAGACAGTATACACAATGTGAGAGAGAGAGAGAGAGAGAAACAGAGAGAGATAGATGTGTATATAAAGCAACATATTGTGGATAAATGCTAGCGTAGTGCTATAGGTCAACCCAGAAAAACCACTTGCTAGTAGTGCCACCTGTAAGTACTTGTGCAACCCTGTATTTTTTTAAATTGTAATTAGTAGCCTAGCAGCCTTTTCCGCCATTGTCCAGAAAAACAAAAGTGAGAGAAATAATATATAATTTATTTGGTTCAAATGTTAGGCCTATTTCCTTTCTCAGATGTTTTAGTTTCTCTTTTCAATTAGTGTGTGCAGCTCTGCATTCTCCCTTTATTTTTATACTGTGGATTCCTTCTTACATAGGTATGCAAGTACATTTCACCCTTTGTGTAAAAAAAAAATCTTTGCTTCTTCCAGCACAATTTCTGCCACCCTTCTGTTTTATCGACTTATCTATTTAATTTTCACAAACTATACAAAAAAATTTTTTCTCCATTATTTCTTGCAATTCACAAATAAAATAACTAGCAATAACTTTCTTTACTAAGGCATGATATTTGATTTCCCCCCCCCCCCCCCAGTTGTGTTTTCCAGTTTTATAGATCATTACAACTTGTCGGATAATATATGTACTGAATTTACCTTCTGTAAGCTATGTTCCCAAGTTGTATGCAGAGATAAACAGCCCTTAATGACAATGTTTGTTGAAAATTGGCAGACAGAGCTTTGATGAAGTAGGTATTAATATTTAATGAAGCACCAAGTTTACATCCATCAAAGTGATTTTGACCAATGAAGGTGAAACCAACTGTAAGTCTGGCACTCATACATATCCAGTTCTTAATGTTTTGCATTAACACGATAAATTGGTTAACACCTGCCTATGATACAAGCCAGGATTCAAATTAAGGACACTCACAATCATGTCTTACACAATTATACTCGTGATATTTTACCATAAACAAACATTAAACTTTTCTCGATCTGTACTAACCTTCACCCTTCACATCAGTCTTGCGTATGAATCCTAGTTGGTACTCTTTTTTAACCTTTGTTTCATTCCCAAGATCACTGCTCCTGCTGTCAGTATAATACTGTTCATGACTTCTCACTATCTTCCTTAAGGGTGTTCACGTGCAAAAATTGATAATTTTATACTTGCACGTAAAAATAAATATCTTTGCACTTTTATAAAAAATCTGCAAATGACGACAATTTACTTCATTTATGGAGAGAAAATAAAACTGTTGTACTCTTTCAGTGTAAATTTCTTCATTTGAGTTTTTTGTTATTATGTACTATGTTCCCGTAACTTGCAAATTCTGACTTAGGCATACTGCTTTGAAAAACTGTGCCAACTAAAAATTTTTACAAGTGGAAAATGTACAGTCCTAAGGAATGTCTATAAAACGAACACTATGTCGTAAAAATATAAAATTAGTATGAATTTTTTCCATGTGAACACCCTTAACAGCCACTTCTGCTACAGCTTACATCACAGTTTCATTGTGTGTTTCAGGAGGAAAATACAGGAGAAAGAGCAGAAACCAGGAAGGAGGAAGACACCAACAAAGCGTGCAACATTCCCACAGTTCATCAGCAACAGCAGCTCGAACAGAGACAACATCACTTTTGTAAACCAGATGTGTGTTGATTCTACGACCACCCCGCCTGCAGTGGTTGCTGGTAGGAGTGAAGAAATATGCTCGGGGACCAATGTGTCAGACACTTTAAACCTCTCGAGAAGTTATACCTCTTCCAACCCAGAAATCCAAACTGTATGAGAATGGACAACGCTGCCTATGCAAAATAGTGCAGCAAAAACTACCATCGTTGTGGTAGAAATATTGGCGTGTGCGAGGTTGCTAGGACAGTTCCTATGTTCCTATACTATTAGAACATTTAGGCAGTATTAGATATAACATAGCAAGCACTATAGAAGACATTCATAGAATTCAAATTACATTCTAAACATGTCTTTACAGTGGTTTGCAATCACGTTACTTCCCTGAGGTGTTTTCTGTGTGTATAAAAGTTAGTAATTCTGTGATTTACTACAAGAAAAGCCATTTATGAATACATAATATGGGCTTGCCTTAAATCACTCAGGTGTGCAAGATAGAAAAATGTTTGACTACTATGAATTGTACCTGCTGATATTCCAAGGACTTGGAATGATTCATTGCTATTTATGTTCCATGAACATAACACAATTATATACACACCTGTGAGCAAGAAAAAAATAAATAACATTTTTATACATAAAACAATTTTTGGAATTTCTTTCCTTCTTTGTTGCAAAATGCCATTTTATGTGTTGTAGGTCTGCTTAGCTACAATATTAAAACCAATTACCAAACTTTAATTTAAAGGACAGCAAGAGGAATTTTACTTGAAAATTTCTGTTACTTAAACAAAAACAAAACACACAGTACTGTATATGTTACGTTATTGTACAATAAAATTAGCTTCTCTACATATTTAAACTGGCATCACTTTCATTTTGACATTTTTCCTTACACACTGTTTTTTTTTGCTGCATGCTTTATTAATGTTAACTTGAAATGAACAACTTTCAGTGTTCAAGTTGGTCACTCTGCCCCCTAATATGGCGTAGCCAGCTACAGTAGAACCCTGTTATAACATTTCTGGATATAACATTTTCCTGCATATAACACCACTTTTCTTTGGGTCCCACCATTTTTACATACAGCATAATGCTTTCATTTCCTGCTTATAACAACACTAGTATTTTTCATTTCCTGCATATAACATCATTTTTCTCTCAAACAATAACCACAACTTAGGCAAAATTATTATTTACAGCATTATTTGAGATATAATAAGTAAACTGTGGACTAAAAAAACAATTAAACAACAAGTTTATGTATGAGAAAGTGTCATAAGCGTAAATTACAGTGATATTAGTGACTGTAATCTCAAAGCTGATGATCATGAACCGACAGAAGGCCAGTGGGAATGTGTACATTATACACATAATGTATGTATTATTCGTGTTTCAGACTACACATTTACTGTAGCAACATTTAGTCTAATTATAGCATGATTTACTGTACATAAATTGTGAAGTTGGAAGTTTCTTTTGTGTAATATCCAATTACCGATGTAAAAATATGAATTCCTGCTTATAAAATTTTTCTGCATATAACACTTTTTTCCACTGGTCCCTTGAAAAACGTTATAACAGGGTTCTACTGTATATCCAACCACATGTCCATTGTTTGTGGGACAGAGAAGAGAAAAACTGCCATGTAAACTTGCACGAGAGCAATTGTTGTTTGTACACAAGATGAAATTATACAATGTTTCATCATGATTCAGTACGGCACCATTCCAGCTACAAAAATAAAGCAACATCGAAATCAATATCTCTTAATTCAAAAGCAAATAAATTCATAATTTAAGTACAATAAAGTGGCATAACTTGCAACCATCAAAATTGTAAATGAAAATGAAAAAATATAAACAGGGAACCATACTTAGGTATTTGCATCAACTCGTCTCAAGTACTAGTAAGTACCCAACGGAAATGTTATACTTTAGCACATACAATTGATATTTGTGTAAAGTCTGTGCGTGTAGTAATAATGTCACGAAACACCTACTGAATATCACCCTGCCTCGACTAAACTATTGACAAGAGGCAATTTGTTTGTAGAATACATAGTTATAATTTTATATTTCCTTATAGCAAAAGTGGTTTAGAAATGTCATCCTTTTACAAATGTTGCTTTCAGTGAACTTGAAAACAGGAGTGTGAAAAATGAGGGATTACAGTAAGCGAAATAAGAAATTACACCATGATAATAAGACTAAGGACAATAAAAAATATGCACCTTGGTCTCAATTTTAACTCGTGTAAATCAAGCTAGGATTGGTTGATGATGAAATATGATGCCTAAATAGCTATTTGAATGAAATTCAACGACTTAAAATTTTGATGGGTTCTGCTGACTAAACTGATCGCCACTGTGATTAAATTGGTAATCAATGTCATAGAACTTACACTGAATGTACTTTAATGATGCGTAGCGTTTTCAAAAAGTATTCTATACGAAACTTAAAATAAAAAAATAAAAAACTTGCAAAATGCACTGTATGTAAATTTAGTGTTACAATTTCCATATCAAGTACTATTAAAGAAAAACATTTTTTCTCTTCTCAGTGTCACAGTATTACCTAACAAATTTTTGTTTGCACAGTTTTGTTTGAAACAGTTATTTTAAACTCAGTGGCTGCAAGCTTAGTAGGCAGAGATAGCCTTCACATAACTTCAAGCTCAACAGGCAACTGGCCATGCAAAATTAATGTATAAACCAGGCTTATAGAGACAAAATTTCTAAAATTACTTTAGTACCTTCATGTGATAGCTTCAAACCATCTCTAGTCTAGTTTACTAGATTTACTGGTTAAAACCTCAGAATTGTGTTTTTAAGGCAATAAATTAAAGACTTTACTGCCAAAAACTGCAAGAACAAATAACTTTTTGCTTTCTACAATTACTTGCCTAGAAAGTTGATGCAAATAATTATTTATTTTCCAACAGCAATAAAAAGTAAATAGCAGTGATCAGACTATGTTTCAACCCCCCACCAGTATCTAACTCTTCACTAAAATATTTCAGTACAACCTTACGTTTTGATATTTTACACTGTACAAACCTTAAATGACATCAAAGTATATATAAAGTACTACTACAGACAATGTACATTATCACTGTATCACTATTTAATGAACGTCACTGCAAAACTGTAACAAATTTTTTATCATTAAAATACTGTTTTCTATCCCTCTGGCTAGTGTTCATTTTGTGTGTGTGTGTGGGAGGGGAGGGGGGAGCAGGGGAGGGAAACCTGGTTCATCAAGTTTAGCTTACAAAAAGTTTAATGAAATACTATGAAACTCTTTGTGTAAACGAGCAGATTTATTATTCTTGTACGTACTTTTTTGTTGCTGCAAAGATACATGTACTATACATAGTATATGTTAAGGTCGCTGGTTCCTGTTTACACTGTTTTGGCGAGTTTACTTTTTTAAATCCTGAAAGGGAGCAGGCCAAACTGTTACATAGAAATGTTGGAAATTACTTGTACTAATGTAGCCTAACTTTTTCAAAACATACGGTAATTTCTATAATTTTGAGTAGTTATCAACATAATTAAATTTTATTAAAGTCAACAACTAGCCAAAATTATAGAAACATATTTTTGAAAACATTAGGTTACACAGTACAAACAATTTCCAACATTTATTATGTAATGGTTTTGCAACATCTGCTCCCTTTCAGGATTTAAAAAATAAAACTTACTAAAATAACATAGTTAGGGACCCTTGGCGTTCAGCAAACATATGGAAGATTGAATTAAATATTTACATAAAAAAACATTTTATTCACAAATCACTTCGCAGTAAAAGAATACAAAAGTTATTACAGTTCATCGCTTTCTGGAATGTAATTAAAATTACTACAGATAAAAATCTGTCGAGGAATTAGCAAAAGTTTGGTGGGTTCCAAACAGGTGAAGTGAACCTGTATGAACAATATCTGTACACTGTTAACACTTCACCAAATACTGGTCATTAATACAAGGAATAAAACTTAACCTAATACAAGCCTACGTAAAAGGTAAAATAATCACAACATTTACTTAAAATAACACAAGCAGTAAAACTGACATTGACAGCGGTTACGAGTGCTGCTTCACATATCAGAAAACATACTAACCAGTTTATAAATTAGTATGAAACGAGTTATCACAATTTTTGATAAAATTGAAAATGTAAAAAAGTCTAGTAATCAGTCAATATATAAAATGTGAATGTTTAAAAGCAGTCTGTAGGAAGGAGCGGGGAAGCTTAGCTACTTGGTGAGGACCATGGCTAGCAGAGCCATGCGAACATACATGCCGCACTCTGCCTGGCGGAAGTAGGCGGCGCGCGGGTCCGAATCCAGCTCTGGGCTGATCTCGAACACTCGTGGCAGTGGGTGCATAACGACCATTTTGCGCTTGGCCCTCGTCATCAACTGCGGCGTCACCACGTACTGTCCACACGCCTGCACATAAAAAACACGTCACTTCCTGCACGAGCACTCAAACTGCAGCAAGTAAATGGACCAAGTTGAACTGAAAAAATACAGTAGCTGATTGTGGACAAAAATATACAGATGTAAAACAAGGTTACTGTTGCACTTATCTTCCAACTTAACACCTTCCCCCCCTGTACAAGTCTGCTAATATTACCTCAAGAAATATTTTAAACAACTTGGTACTCAATAACGACAGCATACATGCATCAAATACTATGTATTCACAAAAAAATTGCCACACGACATCACTGCAGAAGAAACAAGTATTAAAATTTCGACAAAATACTGTTGATGGGCGATTCTTTGCGAGTGGTAATTACTACTGTATGTGAAGTGTTGATGAACCAAACTTTGTCATTCCAAGGGAAGAAATTATCACTGTACTTTCTACCAACCCACCAACAATAAACGTACCTTGCATATGTTTTGCATCCTTCTTCACTATTGCAATATGTCAAGTGAAAACAAGATTACAGACTATTTATTAAAGCAGTCATAATACTATATAATTTTTTTCCCACTCATTCGCCTTTCATTCATCACTATCAGTCAATCCATCGTGTACCCCTTTCTAACCCCCTAAGTGAGGCTCTAAAATATCATCAAGAAACCACTGCCTGGTACACAATGGGGCTATCAACAACCCATCACAAAAATGCCCACATATCCCTTCTTTCAATTAGAAGGGGACCTTACCTCTGCGTAAACCATTCACTGATGGCTCTATAATCCCTTCCCACATTGTCAAAACACGAGTCGAACTAGTCATTGTCTGGAGAATTAATTAAAACTACAGTAGAATCTTGTCCATACAAACCCTGTTAATACACAGTGGTTTTCTGTCTCCCTGGAATGAGTTGAGTATTTAAATATAAACTTTAATGTGAGGTAAAAAATTTGGATCTAACGAAATGTCGATTTAGAGTCAACATTTTCGGGTCCGGTAGCATTTCATTAAATCAGGGTTCTACTGTAGTTATTTTTTAAAACATAAATTATAGCAATTACAAAATAATCTCTCATTCAGTTTGTTTGCAGCCATTTTATTATTGCGTCAAATTTTTTCAAAACAAAAAATTATCTGGCTTCGGCTAGTTAGTTCATTGTCGAAAATTCTGTTAATATAATCAGCTTCAAATTTATGTTTTTGTCTTGAACAAATACGTAAATGTCAGAAAAGAAGTGTAAATGACAGATAGTACCATAAGTTGGCATCATGGAAATTTGTTTATAGCCTACCTTTTTTTTTTTACATACAATTACATTTAAATATTAATTTTAGCAAAAAAAAAAATCTGAATTCTACTTGGCATTTGATTTTCCATAATATATTATCCCAACCACATTCTTGCCTTCAGACACACACTACTACTATGGATGAAATCTCATGTTTTGTCAGAAGTACTGCAGCTATATTGATAAAAAGTTACAGTACGTGATAATTTTTTCTTTACAAATTGCCTATTAATATTTAATATTTATCTAATTCATTTATATCAGTTGAGTATGAATTGTTTCTTAAAAATGTTATTGCAAGTTCAGACATATTTTGAAGCTTATATAAATTACAATAATATTAACATAAAAAATTTAAAATATAATATTCTAGTACTCAAAATTCTGAAGTAGTACAGCTTCCCAACTTCGTAGCACGGTTGTGATCTGGCAATAGCAGCATGTGCTTGTACTGCAATCTCAGGTTGGGACAGACTACTGCAAAACTCAGCTATGTTTAGTAGCAAAATCGTACGTGAACTGCCAAGAAGCGAGAGATTTTTGCCTGTTCTGGCAGAACTTTGGCAATAATGCATGATTACCTTGTCATAATCTTCCTGTGAAGAGAACCTCTCACGCTGGATGCGTGTGACATACAACACATCAGTCTCAGGCAAAGCTGCCTCTAGGCTGGTGAACTTCTCCTGGGGGATGCCCTTGGAGGCCACAAACTGCACCACGTCCATGGGGACACCCAGCTCAGGTGGGCTCACGTACCGTATTTGCACATTGTACAGTGTCAATAACCTGCCAACACACACATATACAGAATTGTAGGGCTGAGCCGATAACAGATGCAGTTAAGGAGGATTGATTCCTGTCAGATTGGTTTTACGGCTTTTCTTATAAATTCGGGAATAGACACATTCTTTTACTTTTTTCACGCTGACAAGGCATAGTTTATGGTTTCATTTACTTTTTGTAATTCATATGGCATTGGTTTTGTTAATGATGCGGCCTCTGTAACCGCTCCCGCAAATAAAGCAATTTTTCCTTTTTAGCTGTTTCCCGTTGCAAAATAATGAATATATGATGGTTCCAGCAATTACAGAAAATCGATTAAATTTGTATCTATGCCCTGTCGTGGCAAAAATTTTGACATATCAACTGGAACAGAAGTTATCGAGAAGAAAAAGATAAATCCAAGGTGGTAGGGATCAATACCCCATAAATTAAGTTGGAAGACAGAAATAATTGAAGGAGAAATATTCTCTGTTTCTCCAAATAAATTTTCAAGCCCACTAGCATTTTTTTGCTTTATTTACTTTATTTAATATATTGCATTCTGTGTATCGCATGAGCTAGGAAGCTTCAAGTATTATATAGGACATGCGATAAGACTTTCAAGCCACCAGTAATTTCAAACTGTGATATTGGATATTTATTATTAATTATTAAAAATAGGTATATGTGGATGCAAACAAGTACAGGTAGACCTAGGCCTAGCGTGAAATGTTAAGTTTTTAGTTTCATTTTCAACATAGTCCTGTCTCCGTATTTAACTCAAATGCCAAATATTACATTTTATTTTAACAGATGTTAACATGCTACAATAAAACACTTTTTAAATTGTTTATGCACAACTTTGTTACAAAAGTAACAAAACATTGAAAATAAACAGTGCTTACAATCATCGTAACCTTTCTTCAGACGTTCGTATTCCTCAAATTTATTGTTTGCAGGTTACAGTAACCTCTCTTCGGAAGTCAAGCAGGCAAACAAAGAATAAAAATAAAAAAAATTATATATGGTGCAGGGGAAACTGGTAATTTTTGACATGAGAATCAAATAAGTCTGCGTACAGTACTCGCCGTAAACAAAGAATGTTTGGGAGTTGGACCACAGATATGACATGGCAAAACACTGCAGAATGGGTAAATAAAATGGCGTTTTCCTGTTGACAGCACCGGGGTAGCACTCGGCATGAACTTAACTAGAAAAGTGTGTGTTTATCCACTATATTTGCACCTAACTAGGCATATCAAGCATGAAGAAGGTGCAGACCATGTTTACTTCTCTTCTTGTAGGTGCCTCTCTTTACTATGCTGTATACTTTTTAGGTTTGTTGTCGCAGTTAGCAAATAGATAAAATGGTGATGGGGCAAATGGTTTTATTAATGTCAGTCAATACGTATTGTTACACAATTTTTAATGTGGTACAGAAATCGCTGTGGTTAAACCAGCCGTATAGTAAAAAACCATGATGATAAGATGTTTTAATTTTGCCACAAATTTTTATTGATGACTATATTATTTCCAGACATGTTACTTATGAGTCTACCACCAAGTTTTAACACAGCATAAGTCACTTGTTTTTAATTATGTTAATTTATTGTCATAAAAATATGTGTGTGTACTAGTGATATGTTACACCAATTTTTTAGGTTTGAACGTCTCTTACTGAAAGTGAGGGTCAACATTATCACTTGCATAATCAGTATTAAATATTGGGAAAATATGTTAACGATATTCTCCAATCCGATACTGCCAATATCTGTATCGGCTCAGCCCTACAGAGTTGTACTCATAATCAATTATGTTGTACTGGTCGCCACTTCTCTATTCAGTTGTATTTTCACAAAGAAATATTAAAAAGTAAATAATTTCCTGCACTTTCCTTCATTCACCTGAATGAGAAAGCTGATAAGAACAGTAGATAAACGCAAACAAATGTGGTATCGTAAACCAGGGGGGGTGGCAGTACTACGTTTCACTCAATGAGTATTTAAAAAATTATAGTTTATCTATCCTAAGTTACACATTTGTTCACATAACAATAACAAAAAATTTTAAGTGGGACAAGTTATCAGGCTGGGTGAACGTAACACCTTTATGGCAGGAACATTAATGACATCTTACCAGAAAGAGTATGAGAAATATCAGTAACATGACGAAAACCCACCCTAATATCACTGTTTGAAATACACAGGAACCTTAGTTCCGCTAGAATAGCAAAATACTACAAAGGTGAGATAGGTACATATATTTTTTAAGGGATACGTCAATAGCGGCAAATCAAAAAATTAGCGTTTGAAACTCATTTTATCATCAAGACAAAAATGCATCAGTTTGACAAGTGCATCATTATTTTTGCCATTACTAACTTTGTACGTAGTACCATGTTTCAAATGTTGATGGCAAGATATGAATTTGTATATTTTTAAGAGCAAACACCAAACTGTGGAAACAGTATCAGTAATTAAACTGAATACTTATTGTGTGACTATACTTACAACCTCGACAACAAACATTTTCTTCTACATCTCACGTGTTAACAGTGGTACAAATTTCTCCATTGCAGATAGACAGCTACATTTTTTTTGGGACTACATATTTTCATCCTCCACTATTACTTTACCAGCAAAAAGGGTAGCTTTCAAAATAATGAAGTAGTTTGTATGGTTTACAGTGGATTCTCTATCCACCGTTTCTCATGGGACTGACAAAAAATTTCAATACATGAGGGATTTCAATGGATGTGGTCTTAAAATGCTGTAAAATAAATTAATCGGCCTCAGAATGTGTTCCATGGATGCAGGTATTTCAATCCATTAGGTTTCAATGCATAGAGAATCCACTGTAGTTATTTAATTAATTTTTCTGGTAATTTATTTTTACTTTAAAAGGGTTTTATTCCAAGAATCAACATGCAACATAATCGATGCATTTTGATTCTCAATTACAGTATGTAGGAAATGTTCCATACACAAACAAAACTTCTTCATTAAATACATTTGTTTCTTTCCCTTCAACAACAAAGCAAGTAAACTTACAGTACATATTTAACAAGTGCTCTTGTAGTATCACTGTAGTGAATTTCTTCGGTTAGGCTGGGTTATGTTTAATTCAGCGTTGTCTTAAAAATATTCCCAAAACTATTAGAGAACATTTTCACTCTTAGCTAATCTCCTTATATAAAAACTGCAGACTTTTCACACTTAGCTAACCTCCTTATATAAAAATTCATAGACAAGAAAGGAGGGTAAGAAAAATAACACACTTCTGAATTCGTGACAGTGTAATGAATGGAGATGAGCTCGACTATATCTGTAGATGATAGAAAATGTATTGTGGTATTTAACACACCATATTTACCTACTCTCCATCAGCAGCTACTGACTGAAGAACTTTCTCTTTAACTTATTGTAGTGTGCAGCATGTTTTTGTTGATTTACACTTCAAATGTGTCGCGAAGCATGGAAGATCAGAATATGTACCACTTTAAGAAAATACATGCAGTATATGCTGCCTGGCTGTGTGCAGAGAGTAGCCAAGTACAGAGATGGTTACCTGGCCAGTGAATGGACGGTCCGGCCATGCTTCAGGTCGCCCACCATGGTTATGGTAAGACCATTCACCGTGCCAATCTCCTCGCGTATGGTGAAAACGTCCAGCAACGCCTGGGTGGGGTGTTCTCCTACTCCGTCCCCAGCATTTATCAAGGGCTTGCGGCAATGGGAGGCAGCACGCTGACACAAAAGCAAAACAAAATAAATCACAAAACTGTTAGAACAATTCTGAGGGGATTTTAAAAAATGTGTACTTTATATAAGAGTAAACCTTACATAACAGCGTAATGAACGCACTGTACTTTTAAAATATGGAACTCAAATTTAATTTTATAAATAATTTTATACATGACTATTTCAACAATGGCTGTGGATATTAATGTTTTACTAGTATAATATTAATTACTTTAGGTTTTGTGGAATAACCCTTATGTTGAACAGTTTTAAACAAGATTATGAAGTAAGAAAAAAAAAAGGTATTAATATTGTTATTAAAGTCAAATACATTTTGTAAAGGACAACATTATTTACAAAACTACCTTTTTTGAGATTCATACATATTACACAAGACTCAGACATTTTAACATTATTTTAAATACCGTAATCTAAACTATCTCAACAAATTTGAATTCTAAACTTTAAAAAACAATTACAGTACGTAGTATACAATAGATTTTTAAAAGTGTAACTTTATGCTAACACAATAGTGTAATCAAGAGACAAGCTTCCAAGGTAAGCACTGCAGAAATGTCTATGCTTAACAACTACAAAGTCTCCTGGGGGTCAGTTCTGCAACTTTATCAGTCTCTTATACTATGTATATTTATACAAAGACAGTTACTGGGCAATAATCTTTACAATGGAAATTCATATTTCATAACTAAAAATGGTGCCCTGACTGTCTTTAAAAATTCTCATTACTTTCTTTAATATAAAGATCGGGTCACATGGTATTGTTACAAGCGCATGAACATGGATAACAGTTTAAGTTGTATTTTACAACTACTATCCTCATTGGAGAACAAATCTGATGTAAATGTGACTGGGAAGGATAAAGAAACAATTTATTGTATATTTAATTTGACGCCCGACCGGTACTAGTACCTATTTATTTAGACACTCACCCCCGAGCTTGCCCCTTTTGAGGTTAGGCCTCACATGTTCACCTCAGGTCTCATATTTACTTACTGTAATTTCCGATGCCAATTTTATAGATGTAAGAGGGTTCGCAAAGTCGTTTTTCATAAAATGTTGTCTTAATAAGTTCTTGAGACGGGAGGAATAAATTTGTAATAGTGCTCCAAGTGTTTTTTAAACAGCAGCAGCTTGCCAATACAAAGACTTGAATACACGGCAAAGGGAAAGTGAATATAATAGACACGTTTTATGTGCATAAATAATTTTATGTAAATAAGTGAAGTGTATTTTTATGTAAAGTTGTACTTGTAATTCTATTTCTATTTTTACGGCATCTTAGTTAATTATTTTGATACATGAAGGTAAGTTAGCGCCATATTTCCCGCATTACGTGTTTTGTTTTGGAGAAGTACGTTGGATCTCTTAAATGCACAGATGCAAGAGTACAAGTCGTGAGGGAGTCTTTATGGGACTTAGCAATGGTAGTTGGATACGCTGCACTTCTTTCAAGATTTTACTGAGTCTCACCTGCTTGCGAGCTCGGGCCTGAGGGGCCGTTAGTTGCTGATACTGGGCACTAAGTTCGGGCAAGGTAGGCTCGGGGCCTGGTACTCTCTGGAGTTCCGGGATTAGACCGGCGGGGTACAACACTGGTTCAGCGACGAGTAGGCGCTTGCCTTAGAGGCTTGTTGTCGGGGGCTCTCCAAGCTTAGAATTTCTTCCTGAGTAATATGGATTTTTAATTCAGACATTGAAGTTATTAAAGAAAAGAATAGTATAAGTTTCACTGGTATATTGAACAGCTAAGTTTTTACACGAGTTCACAATGCACTGTACAAGTTCTTCCTGATCACAAATTCCTCTAAACAATTGATACTACGCCACTTATTTACAAAATTATAATACTTTCTGCATTGGTCACAATTTCTCTGAACAACTGATGTATACTACGCCATTTAATTACAAAATTACAATACTTATTAGCACAACACTGGCACTCTGCCACGTGGTTTTTCTATTCGCGGGAGCCTCTGACTACTAACTTCCGCTTTTCGGCGGATACCACGGGCGCGCCTCGTGGCGGCCGATAGCAACAGCGCAAGTGGGTGCGTTCCCAAAGGTACACGCGCGCTAGAGTGTTCGACTCGCTACGTCGTCTCCAGACAGTCGGGAGGTAGAGCTGGTTTTGGTAGGAGGGCTTAGGTGGCAGGCTACCGCCACAACCCGTAAGGAAGGAGCGAGGGCTTAAGTGGCAGGCTACCGCCACAACCCCGGATAGGTTGTTAATTAAGGGTAATAGGGTAGGAGGGCTTCGGTGGAAGGCTACCGCCACAACCCGTAAGGTAAGGGAGAGTGCCTAGAGAACTGGTAGGAGCCAAGCCCTAGGAAACACTGATCTCTGGCTGGCGAGAGGTGCCTTTTATACCCGTCTGAGGGGGTGGAAGTCCCATTAGGCGGGTGGTTTCAAAATGGTCACTGGATCTGTCTGCTCTGTAGGGTTACCAACACAAGAAAACAATTTCGCTCGCCTTGTAAACAAAACACACTCACTATTATTATTATTTGACTATGTGTTGCCGTTAAACTTATCCAGACTAATTACAATACATTTTTAGGCACTTTAAATAACATTATTTATATCAAGTATCTTCTCAGTGCATAATTTATCTTATTTTACAAAAGTCTGTGCATGTGGTTTTGGCATCATGGCCGCGACAGTAAACAAATAAATATTACGTGATATATTCTAACAGGTACGTGAGTCTCTTTTACACACAAATTACCACAGTAAAAATAGTACTTGATTCTATAACATGTGCAAACAGTGTAATACTATGTACATAACCCAAAAATTGGCAACACGTGGTTACGTAAGGCCTAACCTACAAACGAAAACACAAGGTAACCTAAAAGGGAGGCAAGCAAGAACGAAGATTGATGTTTTAACATTTAGTTGGAATTCTAAAAAGGAATCAATTTTAAATCAGTGCTTGTGAATATTAGGGGTGTGCGAATATTAAAAATTTCAAATATTTTTCAAATTATACATTCAAATTATTCATATTCGAAAAACGAATACCAGATTCCAAAATTTAGAAGTATTTGAGCAATTTTGAATACTGAATTTTAAACAATTTCTTAAAATAATCTGAGCACATTACAAGGCTACTTACAAGCACAATATAATTTAACGTATTTTACCGTTTTCGAGGACATAAAGGTAAAAATTTATATACGGAAAAGAACCGACATTCACGGGTATTACCAACATTTAACAAATTAAAAAAAAAAATTTGAAATAACTCTCACGACAAAGGTTAGAATTAATACTCACAGCAACAGCACCAGGCTGTGGATGCCTCAACACGACGACATCTGCATAGCTGGCCATAACAGCTACTGTGTCTGCAACCAACAGAATCAAGACCACACACAGCTAAAACAAGCGCAACAACACAGATCACAACAGAATTATTTAATTTAATAATAAAAAATTAGAATTATTAACAGCATGTGTTATATATCAGCAATAAGTTAACCTGGATAGCCTGACCTATCTCCCCTGCCTTGTAGGAAGGGTACTGGTTCTCTCAATTGCATGTCAAAGGTAAGCCTGGCTAGCTTGCTGGAGAGTGAGGCTCTTCCTAAGGTTAGAGATGGACCACACTCATGGGGAGAGTGGATTCCAGCGATGGAGCAAGTACGTAGGTCCGTATCGTAGGCTCTGATAGAAGAAGGGATTGATTTATTTTTTGTTTAAATATAGGGTACGCCAATGTCCACTCATCTTAAGAATAATTGACATAGCAGCTGCTGCTTCTTATCTGAGATTGTGGTGATCTTCAACATCTGCCGGTCTTCTGCATCAGTGCCTTAATGCGTTTATGCAGGAGATGGGTGCACTGTGGTGACTTCAGGGGGCCGGTAAGTTTAATGTGGTTACGCTGTATTTCTTTTAGGATCTTACTAAAGCGAACATTATTCCGCAGTCGAGCCCGAGGTTCTGTGAGTTTCTGGTAGCATTAGTGTAGCTCCGATAACGTAGGTTCAGGACCTGGAAATTTGCGAAGTTTGAGAATAAGTCCCGGTGGAAACGGCACTGGTTCTTGGAGTAATTGCGGGCGGAGCCAGCCTGCTGAATTTGGTTCTCTAAAGCGTTCACTTCTTCCTCAGTATTGTGCAACACTAGTTTGGGGTTCTCAGACATTGAACTAACGAGAAAATATACAATGATTACAGTTTTACTGAAATATATTGAAATTTAGGATACATGAAATAGCGGTACAGTTCACTCGCTCACAAGCATTCACAATTTTACAGTTTTCACATTTCATTACTTTACAAACGCTAGTCTGCAGGAGCCTCAAATAAACTACACTACAGCTCCGATCTAAAAAACTCTGGAGTAATGAAAACATCAATACTGTATAACGATAGGATTTTTCGGTACCTTAAAAAATTGGAAACTTTAGTTGCGGAATTGACCGAGCCGAGCGCACGAGCTGAGCTAGCAACACTGCGTTTTGTAACAAGCCTGCTCCTAGATTCTCATCCTGGTAACTGGTGAATGAATGCGCATCGAAGTACCCAGTCTACACAGCGGGACTGGAAAGCAAGGGATCTGATACACAGATAGTGCTTCACATCTCCTGACAGAAAATAATCATGCTGGACACTACTGCATTAGTGTCCAGCATGATTATTTTCTGTCAGGTCTCATGACAAAACCAGAGTATTTATAAAAAAAACCTTATTTATGCAGACTTTCTACAGTACATTTTTTACCGTAAATGTGAATAATATGTTACGCAGACGCTAAAAAAATGCTCGAGTGCAAAGTATTTTTAGTGAGAAGTAAACAGTTTGTTGAACGAGCTCGGCAGCCTACTACGTATCTACAATGGCCGCCACAGCGCGTGTTTATTTTGTACTATTTTATTGTTGTCTTGCCAAACTTTTAATACAGTTTTAATTGCAAATTATGTTAAAACATTTTTCATGGGAATTTTCTAAATTTTGTTGGATCAGTGGGAGAGCGACGGAAAGATAAGAGTGTTCTGGCTGCTTAACGCAACAGGCGCAAGCTCAACGTACTTTCCACCGGAAATTTTTAAAATTTTTTTTCTTTCACATTGGTGGTTTACCAACTGATGGTAACTGCGGTATGTTATTGTTGTTGACTAACAGACTTTTTTTCTTTTTTTTTTAAATTACCTTAAATTCCAATGAAATACATCCGAGGAAAATTAAATTCTTTAGGGGTGGGGTTGAAAGAAAATATGATGTCCGATTTAATGAATCATCAATTTTAGAGTAAACATTTTTGGGTCACAAGGCATTTAATTAAATCAGGGTTCTACTGTACTTTCTGCTTCTGGCAGAAGTTCTGGCGCGCCTCGTGGCGGTCAGTGATTGACTAAGGGCAAGGGGGTGTATTCCCATAATTACAGTGCATGCGACTAGGGTGATCAGACTCACCGGGTGTATTCCCACAGTTACAGCGCGTGCGACTAGGATGATCGGACTCACCACCTTGCTACTGGGACTCAGGTAAGGGCAGAGGCTGGTAGGAGGGTTTAGGTGGCCGGCTACAGCCACAACACGTAAGGAAGGAGTACCTAGTAAGCTCCGTGGGAGCCAAGCACTAGACAACTGATTATAAGCTGGCGAGAAGCGCCTTATACCGTATTCGCACATGTACACCGCGCACCTTATTTCCAAAATTTGGATTACAAAAATGGGGGTGAATGGTTTACATGGATAATTTGTATTTGAAGTCCGCGTACATGGGCAGGTAATTGGAGTGCGCAGAGACGTGACAACAGCGCGGGTGGCCAGGCAGGCATACACACAGACATGCAGGCAGAGGAATGCTGGTGGCGCGTTCGATAACTAGTCATGTGTTTAGGTGGCATTGTTCTCGGTGCGTAGCAGATGAGTGTTTTCATAGTGACTAATTGTATCTTGGTAGTTCTTTGAGAAATTAAA
The DNA here is from genome assembly GCA_003012365.1 of Medauroidea extradentata. Classification (NCBI taxonomy): domain Eukaryota; kingdom Metazoa; phylum Arthropoda; class Insecta; order Phasmatodea; family Phasmatidae; genus Medauroidea; species Medauroidea extradentata. Next base: position 30,277 of record PNEQ01051144.1, read on the forward strand.
ATGTCAAAACGACGATTGCATAAGTTTGAAGTGAGTGAGAAGCTAAAAGTAATTAAGGAAGCAGAATAAATAGGAAATTGTGCAGTACGTCGAAAGTATGACATCACAGCGTCGTGTATTAGAGATTGGCGCCAGATGAAAAACACGTCACAGGATACTGTAGCAACGTCAACAGTTCGTCGTGACAAAACATTTTGGTCTACTTAGGCCGGATAATGCCAGTAATTTTATTTCGCTTTGCGTGTTTAGTGTTGTATCACATGTTGCACGCCTCATGAACTTTGTTCACGCTTTCGTTGCTTCGTGTGGACTCTCGTACGTAATGATGTTTGTATTACGTTACTAACTGTTCATTTTGTTGGTTTTTGGACTCGTCGTTTTGCATTTTGTTGGCAACTTGCTAATTGTTTGTGCAATCATATTAGTGCCACGTGATCAAACTATTTTGTGTCTGTTACCGTTCAGAATTGAGTTAGTAAATAAGTTTAACACGTGATATGGAACATCATAAATTTTGTACATTCACTACTGCTAAGAGACACGTTTAACACAACCTTTGGCTAATTTTAGCCGCAAATATGCCAGCGACTACCTGAAGTCTACAACGTTAAGTCCAAATTTTTTTTAAAAATTTTTTTGGGGAAAAAAAATTCGAAACTTGTCACTGAAAAAAGGGGGTGTGCTGCTTACATGCGTGCGAGGGGTACATGGGCGAATATGGTATATCCGTCCGAGGTGGTGAAAGTCCCATAACGTGGGTGGTTCAAAATGGCTGCTCGGCCACTCGACCTGTCTGCTTCTACAGGTTTACCAACTGTACTTACCGAAATGTCTCTGCCTCAAACAAAATTCACCGTTAACAAAAATTTAATGTGTTGTAAAACTTCATAATTACAAGACATAAATATGAAATAACAAAAATAAATTACTTCCTGACAACCAAAGTATCATTTACAATGATAATATTTTGCCGTGTTTGTTTTGAATAAAATTCGTGAAGTCCTTGCACGGATAGGTGCAACGGCTGAGTTTGAAAACAAATATATTCATACGCGAAAAAGCACACTGGATCATATTAACCTAAGTTTTAAACATGAATTTACAACACAATATTATTGAGTGTGTGAAACCACAAAGCAGGAACATGCGTTCCTCAGGGAGGCCTAACCTATAATTACATTTACAAATCAACTAGCAGGTTTCAAGAGCTTTTACAATACGTAAGACGCTAATACGATGCATCAAGTCAATGCAAGAATACATTCTCAACTATCTTAAAAATGCAAGATGGTATCTGATAGAATCATTGATGAGCTAGGCTCAAGCTGCACACCTTCTAATGTCTCTCCCTTCTTGACAGAGGAGCTGGTAGCATCCATGTGTATAACCCGGCCTCCTAGTCGCTGCATTGCTGCTGAGAAACTGCAACTGGTGCGTGTGCTAACCTCGTAGAATATAGATGCCATTACTTTGCCCTACAACCAACAGAAGTCACGTTAGTTCTACACAGTTTACCCACACTGTATATAAAATAACACCGTGAGGTAAGGAAAAGTATCTAAGCTACTAATTACAACAACATGTAGCCAGAAATGTACAAGGACAGTACAGTACCCACAAAACTGTACATACTTGCAGATGAGAAAAAAAAAATTCACAGCCTGAGGAAATTTACTTTGCCATTGCCAGCCAAACATGGCCACAACCATGTAAAAAGTGTTGTCTGGGTCTTTTGTTTACTTACCGGCAAGTAGAATTCTGCGAATACTACTTGTGCATTTCTATCTAAATGTATTTGTAATATTTTCTAAGAGAATGGCAAGTAAAAGATTTGATTTTTATTTTAACTCCTAATGCACCAATCAAATCACAGATATTTTATTTAAACAATAACTAAAAATATTCTCTTGATGCTAAAGACAAATACCATATATTGTACTGGTATATACATTTAATATGAGTTCACGTACTACAGATGAAGACATTGTATAAAGAAATCATCTGACAATACAGGTGTTCGTAAATTCATATTACAAACTTCCAGAGCTAGTAGAGGGAACTCAGTAGACAATATTTTGAATAGAAAGCCATGTCCGGAAACGTACAGTTTCCGTGCTACAGCTATTGTGTCGGATGTGCAGCTGTTGTTTTGCAACCGGTTAGGCAGTATGACGTCAGTAAAGCACCACGTCAAATGAGGTGTGATGAAAGGTACAGAATTAAGTGGCGTTTGACTCATTACAGAAGAAAGTGAAATTTATTTGGTTATAATACCAACACAACAAAAAATTTTTTTTTATCACACTAACACTTTTGTCAACAGTGGGAAAAACACAGTTCTCTCTGTATTCTGCACTGGACGTGACCAATACAAAACTGCTCACTACAGGTTCGAAGTGATGACAAGCAACATCGTTGTACACATTGTACCAACGAATCATGTTCTGGTACAATTGTTCCATCACACCAGATATCCCGTTAATCTCTTGGGTAGCGACCATAACTCGTGCCACCAATTTTTCCTTTGTCTCGACAGAAGTCTCATACACCATAGTCTCATACGACCAGGGCTGTGGAGTCTCGAGTCGGGAGTCATGGACTCAAAGAGTTTTGGCAATTTTGTGTGAAGTCGGAGTCGCTTAAAATGTAGCAACTCCGACTCCAGATCTGACTTTGATAACAAATCTTACATTTGCATTTTTACATTTTATGTTTAAATTGTAATACTCAAATTTAAGAAGCGCAAATTTACACAAGCTTAAGGAAATGTTAACTAAAATTAAAATTCCATAAAATTCTTTGAGGAATCACAGTAATTATTGTTAATTTCTGAGAATCTCGAAAGTAGTTACTATGCAAAAAATTAAAAAGGTTATTAAGCAAATTTACAAGTTTCTATTCACTCCATGATGATGAAATGTGTTGTGATGATACACATTATAAAATCTGCTTGTGTCAACATGTTAATGAGTCTTGGTCTTGGACTAGTAAAGTCTGAGTCGGACAGTGTAAAAACTTGGGAGTCAGAGTTGGAGTCTGAGTCGATAGCTCTAGTTACCGACTCCACAGTCCTGCATACGACCCCACAGAAATTAGTCCAATGGCGTTAATCCAGTGATCGTGAGGGACATGGAATAGGACCACCCCGGCCTACCCATCGTCGGTTAAGATGTTCCGGAACATCACGTGCAAAGTGCAGCGGTGCGCCATCGTGCTGAAACCACAGTTCTTAATGGATATTCAATGGCACGTTATCAAAAAACAGGGGCAATACATCCTGTAGAAAGATAAAGTAAGCAGCACCTGTTAACATGGTTGACTTGTTGACCTGTTCACTTGACCGTATAGAATGCCTGTCCACACACTGACTGAAAATCTGTGTTGGAATCCCCTGACATGCGTCATATGCGGATGTTCATTTGCCCAGACACAGCTGTTAGAGAATTAAGAACACAGGATGGCTAGCAAAACCTGTAAAAGATTTTCCCTGACTTTTCCAGGTCAACTGCTCTTATTTCCCTGACCAACAAAATATCAATAAAATTAACCCGGTTGTATGATCGTGACCAATTTTTTTTGGGGTAAAATTAAGAATCGCTACTCATCATGTACCGGCCAAAGTATTGAATTTAACTATATAGTTTACTGATGAAAAATGTTTTTAGTGACGTTATAAGTAGCGCTACGAAAAAAAAATTTGTTACGTTAGGTTACGAAACATTAATTTTTTATGTAGGACTACTTCTAATGTCTCTAAAAGCCCTATGTAAAATTTTATGTTAGGTTGCCTAATGTAAGTTAGGAAACCTAACCTGACCTAATTTAATGCTTGTAACCTAATCTAAGACGTTGTTTACAATATTGGACGTACGCCATTGCCATTGTGTATGGCAATGGCGTACGTCCAATATTGTAAACAACTTCATACACTCCCATTGCATAAAACATTCAAAGACATAACCTAACCTAACTTAAACTAACACAACCTAACCCAACTTGAAACAAAAAAATTAAGTAGGTTGGGAATATTCAGATACAACAACTTTCACTTATGTCAATTCAATTTCCTGTTTTAATTTATAATGCTGTGGTTGTGAAGTTAGGGAGAGAAAAGGTCTCGATACCAGAATTAAAAGCATTTAATAAGTGGTCTAAAAACAAATATGTTATACCTGTTATTGAATGACTAATACCTGGTCACTACACCATCACTTTTTGAATCCCAAAAACATACTGTAATGTGCACCAGTTGTTTTTGCGAAACTTTGTTCAACGATTCGTCGAAACAAACTACTACAACTTGCTTCCCCTCTAGCATTAAACTCACTTCATCCATGACATACGACGCAAGACCAAATGTGATGTAAAAACCTATCTTATCTCGCTGTAACTGAAGTTTCTTTTCTGTGACACTAATCTGGAACATTGTTACATGGTACAGATTTGGAAAAAAGTATCTAGGCGTACCTTCACAGAGTTTAAACGCCCAGCCTACTTAGGGTTTTCTTCCTTCAATGTGGCTCATAACGGATTGCCGGCCTATGTTGCTTAAAGAAAAATTAACATTGCACGAATTGCACCTTGCAAAGTTATCACCAGGAACTTTGCGATTCATTAAATAGTAGAAAAATCGGTTAACCAACACAGTCTGTTTCTTCCTGTCATGACTTTTTTTCCTAAATTAATTACGTCGTGGAAATATAACACTCGCTGAACATATATTTCCAGATAATTTTAATGCACTTAATCATTTTCATACACACACACGCGAGATCACATTATGCTGTAACTTTTTAACACATCTTTGTCACTGTACTAGCCAAAAAGTTCAGGCATGTTCCTCCATTACGCGGTACGGTAGATAAAATACAATTTAAATGTAAATCCACGGACTTCAGACTTGTTCAGAAGATAATACGATAATACCCGCACGAACCATAGCAAAAACTTTTGCGCCACGCCTAGTAAACAATAAACAACCAACAACGATTAACGAACGTATCAGCATGCACCATGGTAAGAACAAAAGCGAACTGTAGATCCTATGTTGCCAAGTCCGCGCCTTCAATTTCTAGTATGAACTCTTGGGGAAATTTATTAACTAATAATTCATTAAAATTTACGGCACTTTGCAAACAATATGCAAGAAACACCATGAGAGAGTAATTCAATATGGGTGTGAAAATATATTACGGAACTTGAAAATTGGTATATGTACCAAGAAAATGGTACGTTGTGTTAATACCAACAGCGGAAATGTTCGTTTACTAAATTTTGAAATTCCAGGTATTTTAAGAGAATTCCCTGACTTTTTCCTGACTTCTCCAGACGTCTTAAATTCCCAGACTTTTCCCAGTTTTCCTGGTCACTCGCCATCCTGACAACACACTCCCTTGTGACTTTACACTCATCGGTAAACAGAACTCTTCATGGAAAGTGGGACTCATCAATGCAGCGGTGCAGAAACCACGTGCAAAAGTTAACACGTAGTACAAAATCAGCTGGTTGCAATACATGTACCCTTTGGGGGTGGTAAGGGTGTAGTTGTTGCTCGTGCAGAACATCCCACACTATACTGTTAGAAACATCCAATGCACGCGCAATTGTTCACATACTTGTCGGGTCCTGCTCAATGTAGTGCAGTAAAGCCTTTTCCAATTCGAGGGTGCGGCATCTCTTTGGAGCACCATGGTCCCTCCTCTCGACGGTGAAGGTACCTTGTTCTCGGAGCTGTAGCACAATTCTGCCAAAAAGGATATGCGATGAAGTAGTGCGTTGTGGATATCGGTCTTGATACAACTGACAAGCTGTTCTTCCATTCCATTCCACTACACAATACACCAATATCATGTCTGTGTAGTTTATAAACGTGTTCTGAACCATGTTGATCGGAAACACAGAGGCACGTGAATGGCATGAATCCACAGCAGGGTAAACGTCACATGCCATCAGGTGATCCTCTGCCGTCCTATCCGGTTGCAAAACAACACTGGACACCCTAAAAATTGTAATGGCTGTAGCACAGAAACAGAATATATCAGGACATGGCTTCCTATGCTGATCACCTGCATCATGACACATTTTACTCCTATCTGACTGCTATGCCAATCACTAACAAGGCAATGAACTAAGCCAGTCTTCAACCCGGGATAAGATAGCATACACCAGGAATTTCAGTTTAGAGTGTTATATATCTTTAGGTCAGTAATTTTTCTGTCCCACATTTATTTAAGTAGGGTAAATGTTTAATTTTCAGGCGTGTTATGTAATTTTCGGCTGGTTTTTCAAGACGAACATAGCTTAACGCAACGTCAACAAGGAGTCTTATTTACATATGAGGCAGTAATAAAAAAATATTTTTTCATTACAAGGAGGATTTTTGAAAATTGCTCACATTACTGAGAAGAACCTATAAAAAATGTCCACATTTTACATTTTCTTGGTCACCATTTTGTTCTTGGAAATTTTTCTGTATTAAGTTTACATTTTTTAGTTTAAATATGTTGAGCCACATGACAAATGTTACAAAAAGGTTCAACTGAACCAATTTTTTCCCTTATTACATGGTTCTTATCAAATGTTGAATTAATTACAAAAAAACACAAATTTAGTTCATGAACTAGCTATTCTGTAAAAACTTAGGCATATTTCACACAGACTTCAACACCATGACTTTCAGCAAGTTAGTTGGAGGAATGTGATCACCTACCCGGAGGACGTAGTCTAATGGTCTATCCTTCTGCACAAACACCCTCAGAGTCTGCGCCAGGTTGAAGAGATCATTGAGCTGCTCCTTATTGAACATCTGCACGCTCAACACGTGCTGACCCGTCAGTCCATGTGATGGGATGGACAACGTGCTGGTCACAGCAGACAGGCTCGCCACCCCGGGCAGTGGTGACGGGCAACGCGCCTGGCCAACCTGCAGCTTGGCAAACTCCAGGCTGGGGGCATCTAAGCTGCCACCAGTGATGCCAATCTTCACTCCAGCATCTGGAGCTAGCTTGGAGAAGGTGTCTGTGAATAGACCATCACAAAGATACTGATTTGTCATTTTTACACAATATTACAGTAGTGTGATTAATACCATACTTTAATTGTCTATTTTTAACATTTACTGTGATTTCACTAATTCAAACAACACTGAGTTATCTTGTAATGGAAACACATTTAACTATGCTGAAAGTAACTACTAACATTATTTTACAGTATAACACAATAGTATATAAAATTAATTCTCTCTATATCCCAACCCAACAAATTTTAGGCATCAAATTGAATGTATGAGGGAATGAGACATTTTATATTGTGTAGGACACACCACGAATATCAGTCTCATAACTAAGCTTTCATTTATGGAGAACAAATTTCTGTAATAGGTAAAGTCTTGGAATACCTTGTTACATGCAGAGTTCAAGTGGTAATAGACTTGAGTCCTGAACGCTGTGAAATGTTATAAACATACCAACTGCAGCTGTCATCAGAAGAGATGTGTCTCCCCCTTCCCACAGCTCTTGCTTCTCCACTTCCCTGGAGGCAGTGTTCTCTGGGGTCACAGGACACTCCAGACTGGAGGGAGGCCGACTAATGTCCTGCCCCATGCCCGGCAGGAGGACTTGCCGCCGCACTGGCCACTCCCGCACATCCTGACCAAAGCCTGGTGGCACCAACACCTGCCACAAACCACACCAGTCTGTTAGATACTAGGACACTAAAAATATATTATACCATTTTTAATTTTTACCTCACATTATTAGCATCATGCTGGCCTATACTGTTGAACGTAACAAAGCGAGACAGGATCCGAAATGAGGTCTTAAAAAACGTGCGGGAGTAGCTGAAATAAATTAAATTATTGAAAATTTGAAAATGTGAGAATGAGATGATATGGCCACGTATAGAGAATGGGAAAAGAGAGAATGCCAAAGAAAATAATGGAAGTAGAGAAAAGTATTGATCGAGCAAGGTAGAGCATTGGCAAAACACTGACTTCCTTTTTGAGAGTGTAAAGTCACCTGGCCTCACCAGCCATGTTTTCCTGCTTTTTCTTTTAATTTTGATGTAGTTTGCTCGACCCCAGTGTAGTCTAACACCGACCACAATGCCGGCCCACACATAAGAGCCCCCAACTCACTAAGGCAGCAACCATTCACTTTGGTTTAATTTGATATTGCGAGCAGTGTGAAGTGAAGCCCCACATTTCACAAGTTGTCCGGTCAAAGTGATGAGTCTGTCCGGCTTTCTGAGTGTAAGTGCATCGTTTGTTCGCCAAGATTTTATCATAATTAAAAATTTTCCTTATTTACTGAGGTATTATTTCTAACATCAAGATCTGTGGATGAATTTTAGCCCTGCGAGGCTATGGAATGCCATCCTGAAGCAAGAAGCTGTCAATCTTAAAACAAATTAATTTGTAACTTATCAATAATTACTGCGGTGGGCTACATAGGGCTAATGTTAGCTTAATTTTCATAATTGGTAGTTTATTGATATTGATCAGTCAATTTTGTATTAGAGAGTTCAGACTAGTTTCATTTTGTTCAGCAATGTATTTCACGAACTTTAGCTAAATAACTTATTGATGTAATTTAAAGGCCATAGGGCGTATTTCACATTTTCAGTTTTGTGTAAGTTTGATCTTTGTGGAAGGCTTCAGGCGAGGAGCACATGAGGTTGGACAAAGGGCCTTGAATTCTGGGAATCACCCGTTGCTAAGTTTCCGGCGATGGCCGCAATGTATCACTCCGCCAGTGACGCCTTTGTTATATTGTGTAATTTTATGTCAAAATGTTCCTTTTAACGTAATCTAGAAATTTACGTATTAAGTATATATTGCCAAGAGTCATATACTGTATTTTAAATTGAGAGTTCTGAGCCGCTTGTGTACGGCATAGTAATTAAAAGAGTTCCGAAGGGATATGTGTGCTGGGTTGGAGGCTATGGCACCCTTAGTCAACCGCGCGTGCCCTGGGCTCTCCCCAGTTCTGCTTGACCCGCTGTGAGATGAAGACGTGTCGCGACTGCGCTCGCGAGATAAGGGGTTCGCCCATGTGGCTGGGTGAACTACGTGATGGCGTGGGCCGTGCACCTAAGATGAATTAGCTGCATAGTTCATTACTTGTATTAATTTTTTATTTCTATCGATTCTCCGCTTGAAGGAAGTCGCGGTAATTATTTGATTAGTGCAGTAATTTTGGGTACGAGTTTACCGAGGCGTTTGGGCGTGATGTCAGCGGGCCTGAAGGAACTCTTTTATTTGTAACTCTTGCAAATGGCCTAAGCTATAATATTTTGTATTAGTAGCCCACCGGTGCAGCGTGTTTTCTTTTGTTTTTGTTTGCTTGTAATGCCAAGAGAATTTGCGCCGAAGTAAATGTGCCATTCATATGAAAACTTATTTATTTAATTTCCGTGCTCTTGCACGCCTTCGTACCCATGACATACCCTGAGATGAGAGTTCTCTCTCTACCGCACGTGATGCCGTGGTAGTTTGAATAGACAGTCTAAAAATATTTTGTATGTGGAAATTTAGGGCTCAAGTACCACCACAAGAGGATCTGGGTTCGACCCCCAGGTATAGCCATCTCGATTTCGGTTTTCCAGGGTTTTCCAAAATCACTCAATGCGAAAGCTAGGATGGTTCTTTAAACTGGGCCTGGCCGACTTCTACCCCCTCACCCCCGTGCACCTCTACTAATGTCATGTAATATTCGAGGGCACGCAAAACCAAAATAAATAAAGGAAGACGACCCCAGGGAAGACGAGAAAGAGATGAGAAGAGCTTGTCATGACAGGAATCAAGAATACAGAAGAAGATTGGTTGAAGGTGAAGGAATAAGAATGGCGGTGAGACAGAAAAAGATAGCGGCATTTCGCTGTGCAGACCCAGTTGAAGTCTGGAAACAGCAACGGAAAATGATGACAATGGCCTTTACTTAAGCATTTTCAAAAAGTCACACGGTTAGCATGGGTATGACAAATTTTCAACTCACATTCAAACAGGAACCCAAGTCCATTTCCCAAGTGTTCAAAAATACACCATTGCTGTTTCTTGCATAACTCGTGGTCAAGCCTGCTTAAATGCAGGAAGAAGCTGTTAGCAGACAAAACATGCCAAATGCTCACCATCCGATGAAGCTGGCTTGGCCAGCGAAACGTCGCGACCGCGCATCCGCGCAAAATGTGTGTTGTCCTCAAGTGTGTTATATGTTCCTCTACGTGCAGTACAGCTCTGTAAGTAGGTACTTGTACACTCCTATCTACATTTTATAGTAATTACACTAGACATAGGGTAACAAAAAAACAAAGTGGAGTGAAATATTTAAGAAAATAGCACAATGCAAATATGGTCAACTTTTCAAGAAGAAAAGTGAGGAGCTGAAGACTGAGGATTGCATTTTATCATAATATGATACTGACGTACTGACAGTTTTATAGAAAGTAGATAACTCTTTACCGACACACAAGCCTGACTTAAGAATACATACCTAGATCAATAACCAACTATAATCTCTACAATTAAAATATAAGTCTAATGATAAAGACATCATGAAATGGGCATTAGAAAAACTTGCTTTACATGTCTGTAATAAGTAATACAAGTCTAAGTTTTCCATTTCTTGGTAACGACAATTCTTAAAGCGCCTTGTTTTAAATATTTATTCAAAGCACAGTGAAATACCATTTTCTTTTATGCTAAGTGATACTTTTTTCTCCAACAAACTAACACACATTGTGCTGTTAGCGAGATTACATCTACAATAAAACATAAACAGTCAACATTCCAAATTACCACAACAAACAAAAAACTCAAAAAAATACTAAAACACACGTAAATTGTACATTTCTACAAGGTTTGTAAATTCGCGGAAAATAATGTACGTATGCTAAATTCTTTCAGAGGAAAGGATTGAGATGAAGAATTACAAATTTGCTGTGTGATTGGTAATGCAACAAATTGTACCTGTGATTACAGCAGTAAAAGTTTTCAAATAAATATGAAAATGTAGAAAATCAATACACATTTTAATAATATTGTGATAGAGTGAAAATTTATAATAAGGGTGACAGTACTGAGAAAAAGAAGACCCGTCATATCGCACGTCACTCCTGTCCTTATATTTACAATTACTTGTTCTTGTTCAAAAAATTCTGGTGAAATGTGTGAATCAATTTCTTATTTCACAAGGACAAAATTATTTACGTAGGAAGTATAAAGTTTACAGAAAATAGTTCTCACAAGTATTCTATATTTTTTAATCTGGCATGAGATAGAGTGGAAGTCAATTCAAAAGCACCAAGAGAGATTGTAATCATGAACGAAAGTGTTCAACAATGCCATGTAAAGTTACTAGTTTTATCCATCTTCAGAATTAAGTCTGCAACATTACAAATGCATATACTGGAAATGCTTTTATATTTGAGAGTTCCAATATGAAGTATTGTTGTCTGTCAAATTAACACAAGGAACCAATGGGATTGAACCCCAAGAAGAGAATGAATGTAAATTTGTCTGATACTTACTAGACAATAATATTTTGAAAATTATTTTTAAGGAATTGAGAAGTAAAAATATTTTGCAACATACTTCTGGAAATACTGTAAAATATTCAGTCATGCACTACATAATATCATTCAGTCATGGTTAGCACACTAAAATACAGAGACAGATGGACACGGAACTCAAGTCAAATCAGCCACTTACCTGTCCCTCCACAAAGGCTACCTCGCCACGAACGACCACCCTGTGAACTGCTCCTCTGACCTTGAGTCCAACAAAGGGAGTCCACTGTGACTTGCTGTAAGTCATGGCCTCTGGAAGAACCCACTCCTCATCTAGATCCACCTCCACGTACGTGTTGGGCTGCTCTGGCAGGCTGAATATTCTGCGAGGATTACGGTGAAACTTGTCAACAAGGTCCTGTCGGCACACAACATTGGACTTTTGACTCCCAGCTAATAGCAACTCGTTTGTCAGACGGAGAGATAGGACCGGAAAAAATAAGGCATTAATGTAAACAATTGTTGAAAGAAAAGCTACCTTGAAGCAAGTCGAGGGGGCACACACAGGTGTAAGACAAAAACAATTATCAGACAATTTAACTGTCAGGGAGCTGACAACAAATGCAACACGAACTGCAATGACAATGTGAACTAGCATGCTGAACAATATTTGTCTCCACTATATCAATATGCGATACCTATCCCTGGGACATGAAGAGCTCCTTATCTGCAATTACTTGCCCATTTATATATACAGTAACAATTTTAAAAAGTCATCAAAAATTTAGGTATATTAACAGTAACAAGGAGCCTTAGGAGCAGTAGTTTAATATTTTTGCCACATAATTGAACTACAGGTATATCCTGCATATGTTAACTTGACAGTTTCTCTCTACAGTTAATTTTAATTATAAACAGTCATACCTTAATTTTTTTACAGTGTTCATCATAACAGAGTTACTGATGTACTCTTACAAGAAGCTGCAAAAACCATACATTTAAAACTTATTTTTTACTTAACAATAGTGTGTATGCAGAAATTATTTAACAATTTCTTGCTACCTCTTGGCATTTTAAAAGATAACAAAACACAGCAGTTCACTTTCAGAAATAAACTAGAACATTTTTTTATGCTGAAGATACTTACTTCCATGGTGAGGCGCCCCTCGTGGACAGCCGTCAGGAGCAGTGGCAATATAGTCTCCAGCCCTGGAAACCCTGGAGGAGCTTTATCTCCAGTCTTCTCCTCCACTGTGTGAGGTGCTATAAGAAAATACAAGTGCAATGTGGGGTCATTTTACTTTTCATTGAATTAACACAAGACAGACTTCCTATTCCAGTAATGATTAGCCAATAACCAATGCACACGAATACACAACAGAAAAATCCTGCTAAGAAGTTTCCATTTTAGATGATTTCCTATAAAGTAAGTTCAGAAACTTTGCATCACATATAATTTACACATGTGTAATATAACTCTATGAATCACTACTACTATTCAAAATAAAATGGTTCCAAATTATCTGATTGTTAATGATTTACCAGAGTAAAATGGAATGCCAACAGCTCACAATGTTAACATACGCAGAATTATATTGGTATGACACAGTCCTCATGTGCACAAAATAACGTTTGCATCACAACAGTTGGACCTGAACGGCCAATAAGCATAACACAAACCTGACATCACGTCTTAAAGAAACTGTAGGATATGAAAAATTATGAATTAAAAAATTAGTATAAAAAGACAAATTTACATCAAATTATATAACCTGTACATATGAATTTGTGGATGTTCCTCAAACAATACTAAATCATAAACTTATAAAATGACATTTCTCACGAATGTTGCAGAGTCACAGAAAATCCACAGTTACAAAAGAACTGTGTGATAAAGAGTGGGAGAAAGAAAGAAAAAGAGAAAAAGAGAGAAAAGAAAGAGAGTGAAAGAGATAGAGAGATAAAGAAAGAGAAAGAAAGAGGTAGAGAGAGAAAGACAGAAAGAAAGAGAGAGAAAGAGAGAGAAAGAGAGGGAAAGAGAAAGAAAGAGAGAGATAAGAGAAAGACAGAGAAAAAAAGAGGGGAAAAAGGGAGAAAGAAAGATAAAGAGAGAGAACGAGAGAGAGAAAGAGAGAGAGAGAAAGAGAGAGAGAGAAAGAGAGAGAGAGAAAGAGAGAGAGAGAGAGAGAGAGAGAGAGAGAGAGAGAGAGAGAGAGAGAGAGAGAGAGAGAGAGAGAGAGAGAGAGAGAGAGAGAGAGAGAGAGAGAGAGAGAGAGAGAGAGAGAGAGAGAGA
>PNEQ01051145.1:0-44066 GCA_003012365.1 Medauroidea extradentata
TTTCAGGATGAAGACATTTATCTATGGATCACAGAAACATTTTAAATTTGTATTTTTTTGAATGCAATGAAAATGACATGTTTTTGACAGTCAGGTGGTAAGCACATGGTGGCGGATGGATACATAGTCTGTTTGTTTACAAGGAACTACTTACATATCTGTCAAAATAGTGCAAAGGGGGGCTGTACAGACTATAGTAAGTTTCAAGGTGTTATAAGTTGTGATTATTGATTTGTTCTAAGTGTAGGCATAGTGGGTGTCTACGGATGCGTCACGGAATTTCACGTAACTTTATCCTCTTGGAGAAATCTACTTAAGTCAGCCGTTCGAAAGCTATTCGTGTTTAAAAATTTAGCATCCTTTTGGTAACCTAAGTTGAGTTGAGAGGCAAGGGTGGTGTCAGCACTGGATGCGCACATGACCCGCGCCTGTGCTTTCCTGATAAAGATGCTAGGCTGTTCCCGAGTATGGTTGCGCCCCCGTGATTTGTATTTTCATAATTCATTGTTTAATTATCTTTAAATTTATTACAAGAGGTTGCATTTTGAATTGTTTTGTTTATTAATAACGGGCAAGTGCACGTAATTATAATTTAATTTTAGTGGTCCAGTAAGTAAATGTATAATTTAATGGTTGACCTGTTACGGCATCGAGGCAAGGCGTGAGCTTACCCTCGTTTGCTTTCCCCCCACTTGAACTTGAGTCCTTGACCACGCTGGTCCAGTGTATTTTTCGAGTGACAAAAGATGGTGATAGGCTGAGGCCCTGCGTGTGCGGGAACTTTGAGCAGTCCGTTCTGGATCAATCCTAACAAGCAATGTTGATCCATTCTGTTATGTTTGTCTTTCCGAACCTAATTTAAATGGACGTTTAGTTGACGAAGACTTGGCCGGTAATTTTAGCATGATATGTTGAGATCCTTTGTACGGACACGTGGTGTGCGCCCACGTGGTCTTAGCCCATAACTTGAATGCCTTTCACTGAAGTAAATAATCATGATCATGAGAAATGAATTTTTCTTACTTCTGATTAATACCGTTAACGTCAATGTTCAAACCCACCCCAACAGCAATGTGTATTGTGCAGTATGCAGATAGGAGAGATTGCGCCAACATAAGTCCAGCCAAGTTTAAGGGTCTATGAATTTTCCAGTTTACCAAGCATCACATTTGTCGTGCCATTACAACTACAAGTTGAAAGGTGTAAGCCAAACATGAAATATGATAAAACTGAGACATTTCAAGACCAGAAACCATGTTTCTACCATTGTCCCGAACAACACCTACCACTTTATTTTCTAATCCCCATTTTCAATGTTGCGGTGATGAAGTCACACAAATTGGCTGCAGTGTGACTTATCTCAGGGAAAGGAGTTACTTCAACATAGCAATGTTTCAGTTTGAATAATTCATCTATATAATAAACTGTCAGGCTCATGTATTCTGTGTTGGCTGTAGATGTCCACATATCCGTAGTTATAGCTACATACTCGCATTTCTGTAAATTTGTGAAAAATTCTTTCTCTCACTTCAGAGTACAAATCAGGCACGACCTTATTTTCAAGGTGTTTTCGTGATGGCATTGTATAACGAGGTTCAATATGGGAGATGAGTTTATTGAAACCTCTATCATCCCCTATGCTGAAGGGTTGACAGTCAAAGAAGATGAGTTCGGCGAAGATGAGTTCGGCCAGGAGGCGTGTAATTTCAATGCTTTTGGCATCACCTGGCTTAAAATTGTTTTTCGCCTTCATGAACGAGGCCAAAGTAGGCTGCACCATTGTCGACTGGTTCGTAGATGAAGTGCCGGAGGAACTGTCACTTTTAGGATTAAAACTAGATGTAGGCCTAAAACAAACATCTTGATTTCCAGCAGAAACTTCTTCATTTGACGACCACGACAGTGGCGAATCTTCAGAGGAACAAATTATTTTTTCAGCCGTCAGTTTGTTTCGAAATGTTTTTTTTAGGTTAGACGTACTTTTAGATACGCCTCTCGAGATTCACAATCTGCAGTAATTAGGCCTACATATCGCAAACTTAGCATCACGAATGTCAACCTTAAAATTATTCCAAACGTCCGACATGGCTAACTTGAAAATAATATCACACTTAGGCCTACACTAAAACGTCTACACATGGTACAAAACTCTGCATGGAATTGGGTTATGGCCACGGTAAAATGTATAGCTACACTGCCAAGATAAGACAGTCAGTAATGTAGGACACATTCCCTTTCAATTGTTCGCCCCGTCGCTGCAGTCTAGCAGCCATTATTACGTTCCGAAACTCTATTTTGCTAAACAATCATTTTAAAATTAAAAAGAATGTTGAACCACCCAGATTTAAAGTAAAATCATTAACTTTTACATATATGATTCGTAATTTAATTTATACAGTAAAAGTACAACAATTATATGTAACTGATTTGTATTTCTACACGTGATGCCGAACATGTTACTTTTTTCTCTTGCGGCGTGCACAGGTGGCTGTGTATCTGCATTAATTTAAAATAATTATATAACTGTGTTAATAACTACATACTTATTTGTTTTTATTTTGTTCACTTATATATTATTCTTTTGCTCTCATAAATTAAAATATTGGTGATTCTTAAAGAATAAGAATTCCTAGCTTTCAAGCAATGTTATTTTTTTTAGGTTAAACCTACAAATTACCTACGCACACGTTACAATGTAAGTAATAATTATTTTCATTTTGCATTTTCATGAACGTTTTATATTAATTTGTGCTGGTAAATATGACAGTTCTGCAAATTAAAATGTAATTGTAATGCCGGTTAATAGCTGTTGCAACGATAATAGAGAACCGAGGATTGAGGTTATAAACACAGACAGTCCTGGTTCTATCCGATTTCTTCAAATAACCGAAGAACCAAAAAACTGATCGTGCCATCACTAAGTGTAATCAAATATTGGCAAAAGCAAAGTGCCTACACAGAAAAGATGAAGAGCTGATTCTTCAGACAAAAGTCATAACTTCTGGCATAAATTCAAAACGTAGGTCTAGTGAAAAATAAATGTGGAGGTAAAAGGAAAAAGAAACCTAATAAAGTTACTTTTGTTGATGAGGAAGAAGACCTATAGAAAACAGCAAACAGTGTGACTGAAAGAGTCATTGAAAGTGTGTCCCAGGGTTATGAAGAAATATAAGAACCCATCAATTTGAAACACGGAGACTTCCTGTTGGCCATGTTCAAAGGAGAAAAGGAGCTACGGTGGCCCAATGGTCAGACCATTCACATCCCATATAGGTGATCTGGGTTCAATTCCCTTCAGGGTCGGTCCCCAGATTTTTGCACATGGGAATTATGCCAGACCATGCCGCTGGTCGACGGGTTTACGCGGGGGTTTCCCGTTTCATCTTTCATTCTGGCGCTACTCCATACTTGATGTCACTTCCCACCAGCGCTAAAGACCTTAATGTTAAGGCAGCTGCCTACCACACGCTTCAAATGTGTTGCAGTGTGTTCGTAAACAGGTTTTTTCTACAAAAATACCCCACGTGTGTGCATTGTGCCAACATACGAAAAGAAAACAAACTTCAGACAATGTCGGAACCTCATTGTTAAGACGCCAAGCTCATTAAAAACACTGTTTTTGAGCCCTCCAACATGGCTAAAAACGGCCTTTTCAGACTTCTGTACCTCAGAATATACTAACCGAATGTATGTGAAACTCAAATTGCCACCTGCACTGAACTTAGTTACAGACTTTCCACCAATAAAACTATATGGTCACCGCTTAATGTTCCATAGTAAAAACTGTACTGCGGGACCTTTGCACGCTAGTTCAGCGCTTGACTATTTGAGGCAATGCGGCATTTGATGATGCACACTTCAAGGTCGACCTTACAGCTCCGTCGCTTTTGAGCCTCTCACGCGCGGGTAGGCGGTACCCTTAAGCACTATTTCTCACTCATACACTCAAAAGAGAAAAAAAGAGGATGCACTACTTACAGCACCCTTAAAGATGATGAAATATGAAAGACTGGACTGAAATCAGCTAGTGACAAAAGACATTTAAATTGGTGGACAAAAATGTTTCTGTTAATAAGAAGAGTGACATTCTGGCAATATTATAAGTTTCCAGTGTGTGTTGTACAGAAGAAAGAATTAAATATGTTTTGAACAGTGTCACTGATACTTTTCAGCAGTGATTGGCCAAAATAATAATTGACTACAAATGCATAGATGTTTTTTCCTTTGTATAGTTTACAATTTTATATTTTCTAACAATTTTTTTAATTATTATTTTTAATGCATTGTTTTTTTCTTAAGTACAATTATTGGACACTGCTTAAGTCCGTAGTGATGACTTTACATTAAATGACAACAGAGCTTCCAGCAAGTTTCTCAACTCAAAAAGTAAGACAACTTAAAGAAAAAGTAGGCAAAAGTAAAAGTGAAAGATTATCACAATAAATTTTTAAACAATACAGTTTCCCGAAATACAGTAATGCTACCTGCATGATTTTACAGGAACTGAAGAACAGAGTTAAATATTTTAAAGAAATTACCATCACTTTTTAACTAACCCGAAACACACAGCTGAACTCAACTTCTGAACCCATTCTGATTACAACTAGTAATTGAAAACTTTATAGCTTAGTAGTCTTGCTCTTAACTTGCACATCTTTCAATTGAAAGTTAAATAACACTGTTTACAAATATTAAATAATATGTAAGGGGTATACAAAGTTTTGATGTCTCAAAATCCAGAACACAAAAACACACTGATTTTTGTTTTGGTATGAATTAAACATAAACTAGAGCTGCAACTCAGGATAAGTATATCTAGATTTCTTCTTTTATCTTATCTTGCACTAATATGGAAGGAATCTTTACAAAAATATACTTCTGCCATTAAGTTATGGTGAAAAGTAAGAGACATTGAGAAAAAGTACAACCATTCCTACTTGCCTACTAAAAAAATAAGAAAAGAAGTGGAACTTGAAAAACGGTGACAATGTCACAAAAATTTTAGAAATTTGTTTTGATGATTTTATATTGGGAAGTTTTGTGGGGACTTGTTAGAATATTTTGGAGGTGATACATTACGGCCAGTCTGTATTACTTTAGGCACCACTGTTATCTTATTGCGTGTCTGCTGTAAGCTAGACCAACGTATCACAGTTGCCCTACACCTGCTGTGTATTAACTATCGTCCCATCTTCTATAATTATTGTGACATATATTTTATTTTATTTTATATTTTGAGCCAAGTAACATAAGGTTAAAAATATCAAAATACCCTACTAAAATTTGGTACATTTGTTGTAGATCTAGTACCAATGATGTAAATTTACCTTTTTTGGATTACAGATACACCAGTTGACTATAATAATGTAACTGCTAGGCTAGCAATGTGTGGTTGCCAAAAATACTATAGCAATTTACTATATGAATAAAGTATGTATATGCTTATTTAATAAAAAGTATTGAAAAGTTTAGTATTTACATTAGAATTAACTTAACAAATGGAGAATAAGATTTTCATTGTATGAATTTCAACATACTTCAAATTATACATTGACTTCTCAAGTTTCTATTCCGTTAAAAATAACTCTACGTAACAACGTTAGGCCTACTTAACTTACTAAAGCTGGAATGTAAACCCTGGTGGCACAGAGTGACACTAGCGAGTCCTAGACAACAGTGGCGTAAACCAAGTTTTATCAATAGTAAGCAGAACGACCATGCTTGAAAAATTTTATTCTGTATTTAGAAGGTTGGGGCACTTGGAGCTATGGAGGCTTAAAGAAATAGCTACCGTCAAGTGGGGTTACTTTTTGACAACAGGTGTTACTTTCTGCCACTTTAAATGTTTCGTTTTTATATAAATTGAGAAAAAATTAAGTAGCTCTATAATTGACTATTATAAAATACATATTCAAATCATCCATTTAGAATTTAAATTTTTATACAAAACAACCACCAAATAAATACAAATAAATATTTTGAGTGGCATAAAGTTACCCAGAGCTGGCACAAAATAACCCCAGTTGACGGTATGACAAATAAGTATTAGCCTGAGTAATTATAAGCAGAATACAAATAAAAACCTGAAATACAATATCATGTTGCACGCTTCACTTACTGTAACCACAAGGTCAAATTATCTTGTTCTGGTATCCTTCGTAATTGTCCAAATAGTAACCCAACAACAATTGTTTGTAGAGGATGAATAAATTTGTCTGATCTTGACATTTCTCTTCCGAGAAGAGTTTTGCAAACAGGAATGGAGGAAACCCAATTTTTCCAACAAACGAGGATGGTTTAAAAATCAACACAATAGAGATGTCAGACATCTTACTGGCCAACTAAAAATGCAAACTAGCCAGCAACCCATAACAATTCTACAAGATTAATATGCACCTGCATCATAAGCCACAAGTAGTGACTAACTAGATGAATAATCCCAGAAGCTCTGAACCATTGTGTAATGAAGCAAAAATTATTCTATAAATTGTGGTAGCTGTCAGCATGGGGGTGAGGTAGCAAGAATGGCAGAGGGGCAGTTTGATGCGCGTGCAGTATGGTAGGTGCAGCATTCATCCTGAAAACATTTGTAGCCCATAGGGCATGTTACGAGACTTGAGGAAAGTGGGGAATGCAGACGTGGACGATGGTCCTATAAAGTTATCCAAGCTAGGCCGCACCTTCTGTTTCTAATAAACACGGTGGACTTAAGATTACTAATCTACTGTATGGAGTGAGTTCTTCAAATATACAAACATATTGGAAACATATTTTTTAGTTTCGCATATAAACTGCTTATTGTGGCAGGCTATAACACAATTAATGCTTGAGGTAGGTGACCCTCCCTCTCCCACTCACATATTTAATTTCTATAACTTTTATGAAAATATTGTATTCTAAATTAAGACTGAAACTGATCAATTGTAAAATTGTTCTGGCCATGTTGTTGTAAATTGTTGTTCCTATGAAGCCTAATTTTATTAGGGAAATAAATTTTTTTTCTGACTAATTACCAAAAGTTTATTCAAATTTCATTAATTGGTTTTGGAACTATTAGACTTAATAGTAAAAAGAATTCTAAATAAGATGGCCAGAACAATGTTTAATACTGGCATAATTTTTGTTTTTAAAATTATTTTTCATGTCATAAAAATTTAATATCTAGGCCTTAATATAAAGCATGATGTTTGAACATTTCAAATTTTAATGTATTTAAGTTATGTTGTGATTTTGAGACATAACTTTATGTAATAATTTTATCATCTGTAATGTTTGCGTCTTATTACTGTCTAAGGTTAGTAAGCGCAGAACATAAGGACACTGCATTGTTATAGGCAAACTTAATGCATTTCTCAAACATGATGCTGACATAAGAGTTTCATTACTGGAACGGGAAGTGCTATAAATACTCTTGAGAAGGGGCCTTCACTGTGTCTCTTCTGAGTAGACTAGAGACGTCTATTTGATTCATTTAAATTAGAAACCTCCAATTATGTCAAATTCTGTTACATTATTCTAGTACCTGAGGGACTAAGATGTATTTTGAGAAACTTTCAGCCTCGTTCGACGCTTGTTTTGACAATTATTAAGCTAGCGTCACTTTGAAGATTGTATTTTGTGCATCAGGTTTTGTGGCCACTAAGCTCACTCTGCATTGATAGAACACAGGAGAGTTAGTTTAATGTTTTCAATAGTGACCTGCACGTGAAGTTAAAGCTGATTTATTATTTGTGATTTTTATACTACACATCTACCAAAATTTCGAAACATAAAACTGTGCCTGATACTTATCCATGGAAATTTTTGATACTTCTAGTGCTGCATGTAAGTTTAACATTCCAGACCCACAAACTACGAGTACCAGCAACCAGTTAAATTTGATTTTTAAAAACTCTGACATTTATTTTTGATAGTTTCATCTGATTTTAAGTGTCTCATTAACCCTACACCATGGCTTAATTTCATTTTCATTCTACTGTGCTATATTTGATTTAGGTTGTTTCAAGGAAAGAGATAACATTTTCATCTTGCCTCTTTGATTTAAATTAAAATTTGGCTGACATATTTCACAAATTAGGATCGTTTTTCTTCAATAACTTTATTTTGCTAACCGTATTAGTGTGTGTCGAAATTATATCATAAACATTCCTTGATAATAACTCAGATCAATATCCCATTTTATTTTACAGATAAATAATTTCAGAGACAAATGCTTATTTGGGACGACTATCTGTTGAGGTAAAATTCAGTCCTTTAGTAAGGTTATGTGTAACCTGTGGATCATAGGCTTGGAGATAGTATTTATTTTATTTCTTAACACTTATTTTAAGCATGTCAACCTAAACTCTATGTGCACACATTTTTCATTGTTATAATGTGCACCACTAGATCACATTAAGCATTTTTGTATCTTATTTAGTCAAAAGAATCAATTACAATGCACCTGCCAACATACTGTGTATGGCATATTAAATCGGACTCACTGGTATACTAGTATCAGCCACACTACAGTTTCTTTTTTTCTTAAAGTACAGTGAAAAAAGTGGTATCTAGTTAAATGATAAGAATTGTAGAAATCCACTCCACTTGTGGCCTGATATATCTGAGAAGAGGATGGAGAGCGACACACACATGTTTTTGTAACAGAGGGAACACATCCTAGCCGTACCACATGTGCAGAGTGTGAGCTCAGCAAGCACAATATTTGGTTCTTACTTCTTACAGTACATCTTCGTAACAGATAAAGTGAGAGTGCTGTGTGTGGCAAACTGAAGTGTAAACAATGTGTACGTGCCTGTTCCAAAAGTTTTCCCATAATAACTCTTCAAGTAAGAAAGAGAAGAGTAAACAGATGTGACTGTGAGTCAGTGGGAAGCCTCCAGGTCACAAGGACAATATCACCATACCCCACAGAAACGTACAGCCTCTACGACTGATCCCAAGAGGTAACTGGATAAGATGATCAAATCAGGAGATGCAGATCTGAAGTTATGTAATCTTTATCTGTAAATTGTACAGTCAGCAGGCCTCATACTGCTTCTTTGAGTCAGCTTTAAGGACTTTAAGGAACTTTCACAATGAAAAAAGAGACCTTTCATACTGAAAAAAAGGACTAAACTAGGAACCAGAAAAATATGTGTTACCAATGAAAAAAATAGTTTTTATGCTACTTAAAAGTCAAACCAAAATGTTATTCAAACAACTCTTTCAACTATGATTCTTCTATACAGAGTTATGCATTAGTTAAGTATTTTAATAACATACATTTTTCCCAGTGTGTAAGGCAAAAAAAAAGCTATTCAAAAGAATTTTAAGAGAAACCCCTGCCACAAAGCTGGTTAAGATCAAATCAAAATTTTAAGTTACCTTGTGGTAAATTTTTAATTTAATCCAAATTTGCTGATTTGAGTTTTGACCCTGGATGACGTACATCAAATTTTTATACAAAGTGAAAAATCCATATACAAAAAGTACTTACAGCAGTCAAAACATCAAACTCATCTAATACACGTATTACTGAAAGTAAGAACAATGAAAAACACAGCATATTGTTACGTTACATAACAAGAAATTCACATTGATAAAAAAACAGTTCATTTACAGTTTTATTCTATTTTTTTTGGCAGATCTTTCAATAAATAAAGTAATAACAGATGAAACTTTATTCCCCAATGTCTTCGCACGCAAGTATGTTTCTTTGTTAGCTTTGTCCTCTCCTAGTTTTAAAACTTTGTATCCTAATAATCCATGAGCTTCATGTAAATCTTCAAGGCTTTTTCTTTTGAGTGCAGATGTTATACATGATGAAGTTTGCTGAAGGAGTCTGTCAGCTACATTCTTCTTCTTGAGTTCGTCTTTTCTTTTCACTACAAATTTCTTTTTTTTTTATATCATCAACAGTCTTCTTCTGTTGTTGATTTTCAATTGTGATGGTTTCTTCTTCAATAATTTTTCCCTCTTTCTCTTCTTCTTCAAGGAGTTTCTTTCCTCTTAGTTTGGTTTACTCTAAATGCTGATGGTATTTGCTTCTTGCAAGTCTCCCTTAGGCTACGAGCTCTTTTGTGATTGGAACACAAGCTGGCTTATTCCCATAACATTTCGAGGCATCTATGACATTCAACTGTGCATTCAAAGATTTTCTTTCATAGCAGCTATCTGTTCTGTGATCACATTTCCATATATCAAAAAACCTCTTTCAACATTACTATTACCATGTGGTAATGAAAGACAGGCTTTAACAACCTTCGTAACTTCCTTGTATTTTGAGTCATTCATCATATTCTTTACCTCGATAACTTCTTTCCAAAATGTTTCAAGGTCCTGACCAATTCCTGTAAATGTTTCTGTTTCAATCATGTTCCACTCATCATTCAGGCAGTCTGTACAAACATTAAAGGGCATAATTTTTGCCACTTTCAGTAGTTTGGCTTCGCTACTTGTAGCTTTATAAGTTTTCGGATTCAAAAAAGTCAAGTCATGAAAGTTTGAGTTCTTTTTAATGTTACACTTTTCCTGAAGATAATTACCAGACACAATTAAGTGTTTATGAACTTTTGATTTAAAGGTGAGGACTTCTACTTCTCTAACTTTTTTAAGCTCATTCTTGACTTCTTCACTGATGTAAATGTTCTGAGGACTTTTTAGAAAAATGCTACCAAATGAAAAAAAATTATTTGTAACAGGTTTACAAACTTTATTACTAATTTTAGTTCAAAGATCCTCCAAATGTCTGTACAGCACATGAATCATAGGAGTTTCTTTTCTGGAAAATCAAAGAGTACTCCTAGACCACTTTAGCACTTGAGATAAAAAAAAATCTATTTCAGCTTTCATTAAAGGATTTTTCAGGCATGAAAAAATATTTTGTAGGACTGACTTTTCATCAGTGATTGCTTCTTCAATGGTACAAATTCTACAAAGTACTTTGTCATGGCACACAACTGCTCAAGGAGGCGCTCATCTGTTGGTCCTTGAGGAAACATGTTTGTAAAAACTTTGGATTGAAGATGAACATCATACTGGATATTCTGAAAATCTTCATATCTAGCAGAGAAATCATGGAAAAAATTGTAAACCAATACAACAAGTTCAGAAACTTAGTCTCCAAATTCATCAAGCCCTTTTGCAAAAGCATTGTGAAGATGGTGAAGGTTACAAGTTCCAATTTACACTCTGCAACTTCATCACTCAGCAACATAGTGTTTTGTTGACATTTGGGCCATCACTGCCCCATGTCACAAGTTTAGCTGGAGATAAACTGCTGTATAATGTCATGCCCACGACTAACAGTTGAAACTTACAATTTCCATTTGTTGATTATTTGGGAATTGCTACAACAGCTTGAAAAAATAATAACATTTAACAAAATTGACTTTAGGGACTGATATTTGGAATAAAGGAACTATTAGGGATATTATTTTTAGTTTAGGGACTTTAGGCCTGCAGTTAGTGATTGCTTGATTCTGGTGAAAAATCTCATCACATTCATAAGTTGTCTTTGTTTAAGAAAACTTTACCTCCAAGAACCATTCTCTCACTTCAGCCAATTTCCACTAACCAGTCTGCACAGCAAATCAATACTTAAAATAGTTAGAGTAGAAAAATGCAAATCAATTATATGCACATTTTTTAATAATGTGGTTTAAAACTGCCCCAAAACATACTAACTTTTACAAAAGGCCCTATTATCCCCCAATTACCCATCTAATATGGGCATCTATGGATAAGCATTAAAGACTTATACAAATGTAAAGTTTATCAAACAAAGCTGCCAAGTCATCACAGTTTACCACACAATAATTTCAATTTTATTCTTCTACATACGTATGCAAAGGTGTCAAGTACTACAAACAGTCCATAGTTGTTATGAATAATCACTCTCTATTACGGAATTATGGTTGCCCCAGAAATACTACAAAATTTTACAATTTCAATTTGAATTTGCGTGTTTTCAGATATGCATGCTTGTTATTGTTTACTTTATTTCATCCACAATTGTTAGTTACAGCAAGTTGGTTGTCTGAAGCCGCAGCCGAGGCTTATCAGCTCTAAGTGTTAACGTCTATGGCTGTAGTTCAAATAAATTCATGTGATAGTATTCACTTGTTGCTTCTTCAGCTGATCAGCCATATTGAATTGGAAACATAACTATGCTGTTATAGTTTGATGAAAATATGTTTATGCAAACGTTTGAATTCAAGAATAATTTTCAGAAATATTGTTCATAATATTCACAGTTGTGGACATGTATAATTGCTTCAAATGTGTATCAACAAAACATGTCTTGTGAATTGTGCAAATGTAACTTCATGGTGACAAGCTGATTGCCACTGTCATGTTAACAGCAAAAACATCAAGAATTTTCAAAGTAAGTAATGTGTATGTATATGTATTATATTTTTAAGTGATTCTGTTGATGCAACAACAAATACCGAAGTTGCGTACTCAATAGGTAATGTGATTGTGTATAAATATTAAAATAACATTTTCACTATGGAAAACACCTGAAAATTGATTTTTTACAAAATAACTACAGAAAGCTCAGCACATGCGGTCAAGTGAAATGTATTTAATTTTTGTTGGTAAATATTCCGTGCAAAAACAAACATTCGTTTGACAAAAAAGTTAGAAATTGTCAGTGATAGAGTTCAAACGCCAGGTAGACAAATGTTGGAAAAAAATTTAAAAAGTGCAACAAATTAAAAAATTATTTTCAATTAACATGTTTTATACACTATTTTCTCTTTAACTACTCAAATAAGCTATGCTTTTACATATTTTGTATTGCTATGAAATACTATAGCAACACTTAATATTGAATTAAACAAGTACAGAAGTATTCTACAACTTACATTTCATCTGTAGAGAGTGCAGTGATGCCAACTGCTAAGGCATGTTGCTTGCCTTCAGCCATTACAGCCTAATATGGACGAGTCAAGGTCTTAAATTCACAAAACAATTCACACACAAACAACATTGTACACCGAACAGGCTAAAGGAACTACAGTAGCGTATCTTCTATCCAGACTTCTGAACACAGAAATATTCTAACTAATGGACATGCTTAGCAATAAAATTTAAAAATAACTTTTTTAAATATTTATATTGCAACTGCATTGTTGTTATTTATGCTATAAGGTCGCTAGTTGTGCAGTACTGTATCGAAGGCCACGAATGTGATAATTGTTAATGCTGCCATCATTTACTAGTAGCGCTGTAAGACATCTGCATCCGATCGTATCAGTAGCCAAGTTTTCTCTTCTTGGTAATTAATACACTAGCACGTGCACATTAACGATTTTAAGTGGTTATAATGGAAAAGCATAAACGTTGAAGTGATTCACAAGGTGAATAAAGTGGCACCCAACATTTTAAAGCCTTATTTATCAAAAAACCTTGTTTTCCGTGTACTACCCGCACACTGATTTTTCAAATTTGTTTTTGGGGAAAAGTGTGTGGTTGGTACCTGGGTAAATACGGTATTACAAATGTAAAACCCATATGACTGACAGAGTAGGCTTACCAAGCCTGCAGCAAGGTTTCTGGGGGACCCGGGGCAGAGAACTGTTTGGAACCCTTAATTTTCGACAGAGATATTTTACAGCTGGAAAATTAAACAATCAAAAATTTTTTTTCTCAGATTTAAAGGAAAGAAAGAGGTCAGAGCCCAATTCAGGCTGAGGTCGAGGGCATTCTGCCATTTCCCCCTCCCAAATTGTTGTGGCCCTGAAGTTCACCGAGGAAATCAGCTTGATTGAATTTCACAAAACTATGGTTTGTTTCTATAAACACTAGAGCAGTTAGGATGCTGAGAAAATCTTTCATACTCATTGCTTGTTGGAAAAATTATAAATAAGCTGAACTGTATTGGGACTCTCAATAGCGACAAACATATAATGGAGATGTTACTTTTTGTTTAATTTTAAATTGAAACTAATTATGTATGTGCATTTTTTTTGTTTTTACTTGTAATCTGCTTTGGCAATGAAAGTCCATGGAATATTAAGTTAAAATTAATCTGTACACGTTGCCTGAGTTTGAGTGGATCAGGCACTGGGATTGATAAACTTATATTTGTTAAATAATTCACGCAGTCCAATTTAATCTTTAAAAACTTAATGTGTACTTCTAACACTGATATATATGTTTTGATATTACTTAACTACTTTGCACTTTTTAAATCCAAATTTCTGCGTGGGGAGGATCTCAGACACCCGCATTAGGGGCGGAGGTGGGTTTACAAGGCACCAAAATTTAAGTTTGTCATCCCTTCCCTTAATTTATAGTTTATGAATGCCAATGGTGTTTGCAAGAGATGTATGAAAGATTATTAAACTTGCAGTTGAAACATAAGCTACTAATCACACAATATCTTGACACTTTAAAATCATAAAGTAAGCATTCATCACATAAAATATTAAAACAGGATCACAGAACATCTTGACAATTTCACACAATAAAATTAGACTATTGAAATAAAAAAACTAATAAATTATATCATCTTACCTAAAACAATTATTGAAAAATATTAGAAACATACTCAATAAAAGTGTGTCAGACTTCAGAATGCAGCAAAAGTTTTTCTATATATATCTGATTTGTTTTATTTTTATTTCATTTACAAGCAGTCTATAATCCAAGTTGCTTAGCACAGCCTGATGTGCATTACGTATCGCTCTGTCATTTTGTCTCTTTTAATCCATTGTTATCAACAAGTATGTCTCTAGGCAGAGAAGAGCACTGAACGACCTTTCAGCTATAGTGATTGTCGCAAGAATAGTGTGCAGGGCCTTCATGCATTTGTCAATTTCAGGCAGGAGGTCTAGAACAATGCGCTGTCTTCCGAGAATACCTTCTGTGTGTTACACAGTGAAGTTATGGCTATTCTCTTTCATTCGGCAATATCGCTAAGCATGAATAGGTGTAAAAAGAGTCTATTGATATCCTAATAATGATTAATGAATTTTCTAACCTGTTTGAGCTTTTTTGTGTTGTTCACAATTATGCAATCTTTCTCTACTGATAGAACTTTCTAAAGTCAAGTAGATACAGAACTTTCTCAACACACAAATTCACCATATGCATCAACAAACTCTTCTTTGAATAATTCTTTCATAGTAAAGAATGTGCAACAGCAGTACCATGTTTCTGAAGTATCTTTGGGATGCGGTGTTGTCTCAGTAATTTTTGGCTCTTCAACAAGGCTGGGCTATCCTTCTAAACATTTCTGCCAAAATTATTCTTATCCCTAATGATTGTCTTCTCGTATGTAAATGAGGTACTTCTGTATTGATTCTATTTCAGTAACACTAATGTGTGGACACTAGTGATTGCCAGAGTCCAATAATTTCTGTAACTGATTATGTTTCCGATTTACGTTGAAAGAATTGATAATCATATGGTTTCAGAGTACTCACTTCACACAATGCGAACGGTAAAACATGTTGATGCTTCTCGATTAGAGCAGTGAGGGTGCGACCTCTTTTAAACTGGCAGATAGTACCGTTCCCACATAAAAAAATTGTATAATCAAGACACTTGGCACACAAGATACGGTCGTAGAATGACAACGGTAACTACAAAAAACAAACTCGGCACGTTTTGTTTGTGTAATCCAATGTGTCAATATCACAGAGAGCTTCTTGGCTACAACCAATTTCGGCTCATTTTACGAACGAATCAGCAGACTCATCTGTATGTATATTCTTCCGTTGCTACAGGGGCTGCTGCTTGTGGCTCTCTGGTTACAACAGCGGAACCGAAATGCCGCACAATATGTATTGTGAGCACAGGAGAGAGAGGGGGGAGGTGCTAGCCTTCTCTTCCACTCCATTATCCAAAGGCATTACTATTAGGTGGACAAGGGCCCTCCTCAGGGCTTGTACTACCCTCGCGCTGAGACTTAATAAGCCAGTGGTGAAAAACAGCGGCGCATCTTCGGTTGCCTTTTGTGCTAGTTCTCCATATTTTAAATTGTCGGATCACAAAAGATAGATTCTCCTGTAATTTTTTTTATCTCACCTTGTAGCTTACAACGTGGTTATTCAGAGTGAATTAATTCAGTTCATAAGTTGGTTTTCCTTTAAAAAATAAAACCATTTTATGCAAATTTGGACTTTGACAAAATTTTTAAAAAAACTATGTAATTAAAAAATTTTTCATTACAGTAAAAAATAATTACAAGTACATCTACAAAACAAACCATATCTCGTACAAACATAAAAATAGTTAAAACAGTTAAAATTTTTGGTCAAACACCCCTTTTAATTAATTTTTATATTTTAAAATGACTATTTGTCACAGCTTTATTTTTAGTTTGATTCCCTTTCCTGCACATTACTTTAATGCAAACAATATTTTTTTTTGTAAATTCCATTAATAAAAATAAGTTTTCAAAGTGTTGGACACATGAAACCGTTTAACAATGAGCACTTGTACTGTTAAGCATTGCGAGATGGTAGCGTGATGTTGCAAAGTGATAACTGAGAACCTAATAGAGAGCTCATAACCGGAAAGAGGAGTGAGTGATTTGTGTGAGTACTCAGACCGTGAGGGATAACTCGGAACCTGGTAAAGCGAGATCTCACTCGGAAAGAGAAAACGAGTGGCTAATGTGAGTACTCAGAACATGAGCAATACCTCGGAACAAGGTAAAGAGAGACAGTAATCTGAAATAAAAACTAGTGGAGAGTGGTTTGTGTGTAAATTCGGAGAGTAGCATAGACTTAATTTATTGGCAAGTGTAAAATTTTCATAAGTTGAACAGAGTAGAATACGATGAGAAAAAATAAAGGCAGCATGGTGAGTGATCTATTTTACTTTGCGAGATGGAGAGAAAGTGTATGAAAAACTGAGTGATTGAATCGATTTCAGCACACAAGAATCGGAAACCGAGAACTCTAAAAATCGAGTACTCGTTTTATTTTCGATTTATTCTGCCCATCACTAGTGGACATTGTATCTTAATGATTACCTCTTCCACTAGGCTTATGTGACAATATAGGGACAGAAAGAAAATATCTTGAAGAGCTGCAATTTTTCAAGGTATCCAGTACACTCTGATGGTGCATCAGTTGTACTTTCTTCAAAAATGTTGACATGATCTTCATAGTTATTCAAGACTTGTTGCATGTTGGAAGTTCTTTTGCACTGATATTTCTGAAAATTTGTATTCTTTAGGGGTATCATTTCTGAGCTTATCAAGTCTTTAACTAAATTCATAATGTGTCTCATACAGGCCAGGTGACAAAGCTGTTTTCAACTACTAAGTTCAAACTGTAAGCAGCACAATGTATTTAGTAAATTGTCTTTCACTGAAAATCTGTAACTAATTTCTGCAGCACTTTAAATTTTCCACTCATTGCAGAGGCACCATCAAATTGTCTATGTGTAGATTCTAATGCACAAGAATGTCTTTTATAATAACAAAAAGTGTTTGAAGTTTTATACTATCCTATAATATCCTCACAGATTTCCAATACGTCATTCACAGTTCGAACGCAGAAAGTCACTCGTTTATGAATTGAGACATCACAAGATTTGTCAACCATGATAGCAAAGTATTCACATTTCTTTACTTTCACACATCACTGAGCACAAAACATATTTTCCTAATATTCATTGTTTATGTCACACTGTAACTATTTGTGAAAATCCCATGCATTCTTTTAGCTCAGGTACATTCCCTTTTCGTAATTCCAGAAACTGGACAAAGTTTGAAACAAGGTCTTCATAACCACAGATCGATAATCCATGGCAACAAAGGAATCTTAATAATGTGAATATCGTCATTAGAGCCAACTGTGCACTATTCACCTCATTGTTTAATTAATCAGTTAATTATACATCCACACATGATTTGGAAGAAGAGACTAGTTTCATTAAATCCTCCTTATGGATTTGTGTTCACTCATGTTCCCTAAAATTTCAAGGACCTATTTTCAGTTAAGAAATTCCTCAAGAGTAAAGGTATAATCCTTCTTAGTGCAAAACTTTAGAAATCCAATTGGCCTCCGTTTCCCTGCAAGTTTTGTAAAATACCTTAATAACAGAAGCATCCAATTCTAACCATGTAAATTATCAGCCATGATTTCTGAAAAGTTCTACTCTTCTCAGTAAACTTCTCGCTGCACACAACAGATGCATGTGGTGATGTAGAGGTTGAACTGACTGACTAAGAAATTGATGAAGAAATAAGAGAAGATGCATTTGTTGACAAACACACTGTTAATTCAACACATGGCTTTTTGAAAAATAAATTTATCCATCCTGGATATTTTCTCAAGTTGAGTTTACGTTAATGGACAACACAGTATAATATACCTATTTAACTCTTACTGGTCTACTATTATAATCCATATAAAAAACCTAAAATACACAGTCATTGTTACTTTTCACGCAAAGTTTTAAAACACACTCGTCACTCATGTCAGAGATGAAAATGATTGCTTCTATTCAAATTTCGAACGTCAATGTTACCAGTAAGAAAAAAGAATAAATCTCTACACGAGTGACATGATGGAATTCCACTACATGACGTGAGTAATAAGTGCAAAAAATTCCTTAACATTATCATCAAAATCGTAGAAGGCAGGTCATTAACATTATAATGGGTTGACGTTTGTTTCACTAGTGTAATATGACCTAATGTGACCCCGTATTTAAATCATAAGTAGTGTCAAATACACTTTAATACATAAAATATATACTTTAATACATAAATTACTTCTACGTTTAAAAGGATACAACAATGGTCCCCTTTACAACAGGGGTCATTTGTGCTCCTGGTGACGTAAGACCAGGACACATAATGTTGGCACCACTGAGCACGAACCTTATTGCTCCTTTGTCCACTTGCTCCCATGGCAATATGAATGGATCTAAAACACACAACATAGTCCACACACTGGAATATATTTTACCCACATGTCTATCCATTTGTGTTTGAGATTGCAACCTTACTTATTTACCAATATGTTTCACAATCTGTTAGCTCAACATCATGAAAGTTACTCTTTTCTATTTGTGTAGTAGGGAAATAAATATGGTAGAAAAGTAAAGAAGATGGGAGCGAGAGGTTGGCAACATGTGGAGAGAGATGTATGGCAAAGGCAGGCAAAAGGTGGACTGTGACTTTATGTGTACAGTGGAATGTCAATAAACAAGTTTATTATGGCTTTCGAGTTGATTATTAATAGAATGATAAATGGTGCAGTCGGTATTTGACCTCATGTAATAGTGATAAGAAGATCAACGGACACGGAATGGCGGCAACGTGTTTCAACATCCGCGACAAACTTAACCTCACAGGCAATGTCGCTGTGAACTGGAGACGCTTCAGACAATCTTTCGAGATTTATTTGTTAGCAGCCAGACTCTCCGAAAAAGATGACGACAGGAAAATTGCAATACTACTGAATACGATTGGCGAGGACGCCGTCATCGTACATAACACTTTACGATTCCCGAAAGGGAAATGTACCCTGGAAAGAGTGTTGAAGTCATTTGAAGAATACTGCGATCCTAAAAAGAACATTCTCCACTCTCGATTTCTGTTTTATACTAGAAACTGGAATCCAGGAGAGCCGTTTGACCGCTTTTTAACAGAAGTCAAGAATCTTAGCAAAGACTGTTCGTTTCAGGCGGAAGAAGAGATGCTGTAAGACAAAATAGTGCTCGATTGCTGTGACAAAGACACGCAGAGGAGACTCATAGTGAAAGGAGATATAACACTCGACGATGCGATAGAGAAGTTAAGACTCGCGGAAATCACAAGAGCGCAGGCAGCAGAAGTACAGGGATTCAGCATAGAAAAAGTCGACTGGGTAGACAAGAACAAGAAGAATAAGGTACCAGGTCATGAGACGCCGACATCGCAACATGACACAGGTGCCTCTCTTCTGGAACATCCTCCGCGATGTATGAAGTGTAACTGGTGTGGGAAAATGCATCCACGAAGGATGGCCCTCTGTCCTGCTCTGGGTAAAAATTGTTCATACTGTGGGAGGCAAAACCATTTTGCTAACATGTGCAAAATGAAGAATAAAGAAGACACGACTGTGAAATATAAGAATGCTGAAGTCTGCAGCACAAACCAAGGTAAGACTGACTTTTAATGTGACGAAGTGAGGTTATGTGTTAATAATGTAAATACATAGTTGGCATCAGGCAGTGGTGTTAGATAATCGCATTAAATGTGAATTTAAGCTCAACACGGGTTTTGATGTAAATCTGATCCCACTAGGGCATTTTTTAACAATTACAGTGCAAGCATCGTAAAATTGAACTTTCTCACTCAAAGGTGATATTACAGTATTAGAGTGCATAGGTCGGTCTTGTTAGAGATCAGGGTGAAATCTAAGGCCATATTCGCAGAATTTGTTGTGACTACTGTAGGATGTCAACCAATCTTGGGCATCAACACTTGTGTACAGCTTGGTCTCATCGAGAAGAGAAATGTTGATGTTTTAGATGCTGCTAGCAGACAACAGACAAAAGGTAAAAATGACATCTTATCAAAGTTTGCTGATGTTTTTCAGGGAGCGGGATGTTTTCCAAAACCGTTTGTGTTAACAATAAAGGAGGGTTCAGTTCCTGTCTCTAAACCGCCAAATAGAGTACCGCTTGTAATAAAAGAGAAATTAAAGAAGGAACTAGATGATTTATGCAGCTTGGGCATAATCTCTAGGGTCGAGGAACCAACGGAGTGGGTTAATCGCCTTGTGCTAGTAGAAAAAACAGATGGATCCCTACGCCTTTGTTTGGATCCGGAAGCTCTGAATAAACCCATTAACAAAAGACACTATGGCATCCCAACGTTAAATGATTTGAAAGCAAAATTAGGTTCGGCAAAATTCCGTTCCGTGCTAGACCTAAAAGAATTGTTCTGGCAAATCAGACTTGCTGAAGAAGCTAGGAAGTACTGTACATTCTCATCTATTTTTGGATGCTATTGCTTTAATGTATTACCTTTTGGATTGGAAATCTCTGCAGGGGCATTTCAGATGTGCGAGGCTCATTTTAATGATATTCGAGGTCTATTTATATACATTGATGATTTCCTAATCTTTGCAAAGACCAAGGAAGAGCATGATACAATTCTCGAGACTGTGTCGCTTAGAGCTTGAGAACTGAATATAAAATTCAATGTTCAAAAGTTTCAGTATTTACCAAAAATTGTGAAATATTTTGGCCATGACATAGTTGAGGGGTCATTAAATCCAGATCAAAGAGAAAATAAATGCTATCAAAGAATATGAAATGCCACATGACAGAAAGTCTCTGCAAAGATTTCTAGGCATCATTAATTATTTGAGGGATTTCACACAACACATGTCTGAATTAACGACTCCTTTCAGGGAATTATTAAAGAAAAATGTTGCATTTAAATGGGAACCGGGGGTTCATGGTAAGTGTGTACAACATATTAAAGGCATTCTCACAAGCCCTCCAGTCCTCAAGAGACATTTTTATGAGAATTTGCCTATAGTCATACAGACTGACAGCTCCAGTACTGCCATTAGCAGTGTATTATTACAAGAACGACAACCAGTCATGTTTGCTTCAAAGAGTCTATCTAAAGTTGAGTTTTCATATGGCCAAACTGATAAGGAATTCTTAGCCATATTATTTGCATGCACTAAGTTCCATCATTATATTTATGGACGAAATTTTAGTCATACACACTGACCATCAACAACTGGTTGCCCTGATGAAGAAAGAAATAAATTCTACTGGGTCACAAAGATTGAAGAAAATCAGATTAAAGCTAGGAATTTATGACATTGATGAGCAATATGCGAAGGGCTCTGCAATGTACATTGCAGATGCGATTAGCAGAGCCACCCACCCCTTATACAGTCACAGATGATGACAATAGGTCATTAAATGATATAGTGCACTCAGTTAATGCGAGTGACCAGATAGTGTTGGAGTTAGCAAATGTGACACAATGTGATCGACCCCTATTCC
This sequence comes from Medauroidea extradentata, assembly GCA_003012365.1. NCBI lineage: Eukaryota > Metazoa > Arthropoda > Insecta > Phasmatodea > Phasmatidae > Medauroidea > Medauroidea extradentata. The sequence goes on from PNEQ01051145.1 coordinate 21,970, forward strand.
AAATAATGGCATACCATTATAAAGGCTGGCCTAAAGACAAAGGCAAAATTCCCTACCCTGTAGAACCATAATATAAATTTCGGGATGAGATCAGTATTGCAAATGGGGTAGTCATGGTGGGATATAAGATTATTGTTCCGATCACAATGAGAGAGACAATACTACAAAAAATACATTCATCTCATTTCGGCATCACTAAGACGAAGGCTGGGGCAAAATCTCTTTTTACTGGCCGACCATAGAATCGGACATTGAAGGGGTCATCTCAAAGTTTAGAGTATGTGAAAAATATAGTTCTAAAAAACCAAAAGAACCATTGTTATTGGATAGTATTTGTAAGCTGCCTTTTGAGAAGATCGGATGTGACTTTCTGGAGCATTGTCTTAGCTGATTATTATTCTAAATGGTTTGAGTTAAGGGAAGTCAAATCCCAGACTACTGGGACAAACATTAAAATACTGAAGGAAGTGTTTGCTACTCATGGGGTGCCTAGAGTAATAAGAGCAGATAATATGCCTTTTAACTCTTATGAGTTCCAGTGGTTTGCGCAGGAGAGGAATATTTTGGTAATTACGTCCAGTCCTCGCTACCCGCAATCAAATGGCTTTGTGGAGAGATTTGTGGGCATAGCAAAGATTTTGAGTAAATGCAAAGAAAGTAAAACTGACCTGCAATATGCTCTATTACAGTATCACAACACACCGGTTATGGGGTCCCCATTCTTGCCCTCTCAACTGTTGTTCAGTCTATTGACACAATCAGTATAGCTGACACATGAGGAGCAATTGACTCCTAAGTTGATCTGTAATTTTCAAGAATACCAGGCCAAAAGGGATGCTATAAATAAACACACGTATGATAAGGCGGCACGCGAATCACATCAGGTTTTTCACAGAGGGGCAGCGGGTTGCATTCTTAAAAGGTGATACAAATGAATGGTCACAAGGTTTAGTGGTGGACATTCATGGGAGTCCCCGCTCAGTGATTATTGAAGATAGAAAGGGCAATAGGTTTCGCAGAAATTCTAAGCATGTAAAGCCATCTCACGTTGAGGACAGGAGAATGGAGAATGATAAAAGCTACAGGGCAATCAGTGGTGAATACAGACCGGATAGACCAAAGTGGACATGAAGAGGAGAGGATGTTAAGTAATGGTAACGACTATACAAAGCTTATGGCAAAATCACCACAATACCTTAAGGGCTGTATACTATAAGTCTTTGTAGCAGAGAGTGTGTTTGTTTGAAAGGGAAGGTGTAGTAGGGAAATAAATATGGTAGAAAAGTAAAGATGGGAACGAGAGGTTGGCAACACGTGGAGAGAGATGTATGGCAATAGCAGGCAAAAGGCGGATTGTGACTTCTTGTGTAAAGAGGAATGTCAACAAACAAGTTTGTTATGGCTTTCGAATTGATTATTAATAGAATGATACAATTTGGGTGTTAAGCTTAGCACTTCAGTGATGTTAATCTTGTTTAAAATCTTTAAATAAATATACCTACCAAAGTCTTGGTACTATTTTTTTTCAATTTAGAAAAACATTACATCAACTCTTACAGCCTATAGCGCTATTTCATTTGCAGAGCATGGTGTGCCACAATGCCAGATGTTTCTTTGTACGTAGCTATTTGGATTCTGGCCCACTAATTCAGTCACTGATATATATATATATATATATATATATATATATATATATATATATATATATATATATATATATATATATATATATATATATATATATATATATATATATATATATATATATATATATATATATATATAAACTGATACTTCATGTTAACCTTTAAAGCAGTTTACATATTTTGCTGTTTGACGACATGTCGTTTTACAATTCTCCCAAAACATATTTTGTGCATAAAAAGCAAATAAAACAACAATAATTTTTCAATTACAGTAAATTTTATTATTTTTCTTTAGCCTGGAATTGTGATTACCCTTAGAAAGAAAAGATATCAATTACAAGTTTAAGTATAACACAATACTCAATCAATTTTGCCTCAAACTAAAGTCATTTAAAAACTGATCCAAATAAAGTTTTCTTGCATTTAAAATGTTAACTAAGCTAATTTCTTGCATACATTTAATCACTACCTTGCTACTCTCTCGTGATTGAGCCTCCAGGTCATCTGACAAAAAAAATATTGTTAACTCTTGCAGATTACATTTCAAACATGCCTACTAACAAGTTAATAGACACAAATGAACAGGATAGTTTCAAACTAAACTTTTCACATTTAAAACAGTTGACAAATAAGTTTTTTTTTAATTCAAAATGCAATTCTTCAGTAAGTATCTAAATCAACAGGGTGATTTAGTAGTAATATTTTGATAACAGTTTACACATGCTCACAGCGATCAGTGCTATGAAGCCACTGCCGCATCCTGCCCGTTCCATATTCTTACCCCTTATGTTAATCCAATCAATCCTAACTATCCCCGTACGCGTCAGTGCACTCTACTCTGATGCCAAGTATATTTAAAAACCTTCCAAACCGAATATCAGTTCGCAATTTCCATTGCAACTCGCTCTAGTCTCAGCTAAGCTGACACTCAAGTTTGCAATCCTCATTGCAACTCCAGCTATCCAGTAATTGTTATTGTGAAGGATCAGAATCTGCTGCTGAGATATCTCTACCCCTCCGTACATCAAGCTACAGCTCCAGGTTAGGAAGACCAGTGACCGCCGGACCCACTCCAGAAGCACCCCTTACGATCATGAGTGACTTTCAGGGTGGCCACTCATAGCAACAAAGAAAATTCCCCAAGTTCCCTGACAGTAAAGCAATAAATTTCCCTGATTTTTGCAAGTATGAAAACAACATTTTGGCATTTTATTCAACATATTTTCCAACAAAGATAAATATTTTAAGTTCTTTCTGACACTACTGTGAGTGAACTTGACAAAACATTCACCAGAAATAACTACGAACTTGACAATAGAGTACAATCACACCTACATAACGGACACTTTTTCAATAAAAACGTTATAATGCTCTCAAATCTCTGTTATATTCCTTCCTATGACTCTTGCGAAAGCTCAAAATGAACTAGGCACGAAAATTACCTGAAATGTCTCAAATGAACTAAAAATTCCTTGACATTTCCCTGATATTTCCAGGTGACTATAAATTCCCTGATAATTTCAGGTTTTCCAGGTGGGTGGCCACTCTCACACTACGCTACGCCGTTCACGAGTCAGTTCCCGAGATGTCGACCTGCATCTACGACTCTCCCCACAGGAACTAGTGATCTTCGGCCTTCACTCTTCATGCTGACGCATGCTCACAGCGTCTTGAGCTGTAAAGCCGCCGCCTCATCCTGCCTGTTCCATATTCCCGCACCCATTGTTAATCCTTTCTGCCCTTATTACTCCCGCACACAACAGTGCACTTTAACCTGACACCAAATATTTCATATAAAGCCTACTTAACACTTCCTTAGTTGTTCTTAGTTCACAAAAACCCTGAGCAAGGATATTTTAACGTATCTGTCATACGAGACGTCTTGCCGCCTGTAGACACGCCACCCGCAGCACAGAGACAACAGAGGAGGGAAGGACCACCCACTCGCGCCCGAGCCATCTCTCATTAGGCGAGCGGCCGGCCAATCACCACAGACCGCCCCGAGAAGGGTATAACAGAGGGAGCACGAGCCACCAAAGAGCAGTTCGTCTTCAAGTAGCAACCTGTTTGCTACTCTCTCTGAGCAGTACCCCTGCTATCACTGAAAGGTTCTGCTGCGGTAGATTTCTCTACCCTCATCGCTACCATAAGCTACAGCTCCAGGCCTGGAAGACCAGCGATCGCCGGATCCCTTCCAAAAGCGCTCATCACGACCATGAAAGCCTTCTACGCCAGCTATCCAAGCTTCGCCAACCAAGAGCCACTTTCCAAAGCGTCGTCACATGCATCAACGACTCTCCCCATGGAAGATAGTGCTATTCGGTTTCTTCCTACACACCCTTCAGGCTTTTTAGGCACAGGGTGTTTCAGTTCCATTGTTGGTGTATGCCAATAAACAATGCAGCAACATCATTCCTTTCTTTTCTTCACTCGCCATACCTACCGTCATTGACAAACCCATCAGCCTGCAAGACACCCGTGACACCTGCATCCCATAGGATCGCAACAGGAGTTTGATATCGGGTCGTCATAATCATCATACGACTTGGAGGAGGCGTAAGCTGCAAGCCTTCCAGATTTTCTACGTTATGCCCTCTGGAGGTAACACGACTACACTGTGCTCTTTCCGAGTGGTGTCGGGTGTTGTCTTGATTGGGAGAGGTGAAAAGGCATAGGGACGTGCTGAGGCGCACTTCTAGCGCTCCTCTACAGGTCTACCTGCCCAGCGCCAACAATAGTGCCGCCGCATTAAGGCTTTACATGCCACAACAGGCGATCCTACGGGATATCAGTTTCCAACAATCACTAGCCTTATCATTACGTCTTCATCTGAGCCACAGTCAGGCTAAGCCTAAGAGGTCAGGTAGGAAGTTGAGGGCACGACAGGAGTTCGCCCAGTTGGTACAGAAGGCACTGGAGGTTAGGGATCCTGAGACAGGGGTGTATTGGATCCAGAGGGAGGTTTCCGCCGCCGCTCGACGAGGAACTCCACTCAACGGCCATGCCACTGTCCGGCTGGCATTACAGTCGCCTGGTGGATCAGCCTTCCTTAGCACCCCCTCCTCAATACCTGTTTCTGTCCCAACCCCATCCTCGCCTTGTGGACCTCCATCCGACGCAACTCCCAACCTTGGCACTTCCGTGCCATCCTGTCCAGGGAATCAGCACCCCATTGTTGTCACTTCCTGCCTTCCACCTTCGGCTACACCTACTGTGGAAGCAAAATCTCCAGTGCAACGTAGTTTCCCTCGCTGTAATAGCCTTTATGAGGTGGGGAGAGTCCCACGAGGAAGACGGCGGTCGACACTTCAGGAGAGCTGCAGCCTAGCCATCGTGCCCTCGCAGACAGACTACCCGTTCCCCACCAGGTGCGTGTTGGCTTACACAGCCAAGCGCAGCGTCAAGAGATTTTGGCCCACCAACGTGTGGCTTCAAAAAGCGCATCAACTCCCTTCAGGCTTTTTAGGCACCTATTGTTTACTTATGCCAATAAACTACGTTCGTTCCATAAACTGTACTCTTTCAATTACTCTACTTTCCATGCTCATTGTTGGCCATCCCGTCTATCTTTCATCCTTCTTTAGGCTTCTGCGACCCAGCATCCACTAGTATCGCCTCAGGATTTTGGTTACAGTCCGCCTTAACAACTCTGACACCTAGGAGGTGGAGTAAGCCACGTACCTCCTTGGTTTATTATAACACTGTCTGGAGGCGGCACATCCACTGTGCACTTCCCGAGCCGTGAAAGGTTTTTTTCTCTTTGACTGGGAGAGTTGAAAACAGGCCTAAGGATGTGCTGAGGTGCACTTCCAGCGTTCCTCTACAAGTCAACCTACCCAGCGCCAATAATAGTTCTGCCAAACCATTGCTTTTTACCCCATACCGGTGATTCTAAGGAATACCGGTTATCGCCATTCTCTCAACAATACTGCCATACACTGCTTATCTGAGCCATACTCAGGCTATGCCTAAGAGGTCAGGAAGGAATCTGAAGGCTATGCAGGAGTTTACAAAGCTTGTTAAGAGGGAACTGGAGGTTAGGGATTGGGAGACAAGGGTGTACTGGATACAAAGGGAAGTCTCCACTGCCGCCCGGCATGGCACATCCCTAAACGGCCACACTATAGTCCGGCTGGCCTTGCAGTCGCCCAGTCAGGCCGCTTTCCTTCACACCCCTTCCTCCACCTCAGCTCCGGTCTCACCCCCAACTTCATTCATTGCCCACACTCCGACGCAATTCCCTACTTCAGCACAATTGCATGCTCTCCCGTCCGAGGGATCAACACCCCCATTGTTGCATCATCCTCGCATCCTCCTTAGGCTTCATCTGCTATAGAAACACTGCCTCCAGAGCAGCACTAGTTTCCCACACTGCACATCATTGTGAGGTGGGGAGTGTCCGACGAGAGAGACGGCGGACGTCGCCGCGGAGGCAGCTCTGTCTCTCAGGGTACACAACCTGCCGCCCAACCCCTGCGCCCTTGCCGTCAGACTACCCATTCCCCACCTGCATCTAGTAATTTGGCGCCAATTGCAGGGCCTAGTTTTGGAGACATCAAGCAGCTGTGTCAAGTAATTGTGCACCAACTGCGGGGCATAGTTCTGAAGATGGCCAGCATCTGCAAGATGGCTTAGAAAAGGACCAAGGGAAACCCCTGAGAACATACCCACCACTTAGAGAAGTGCAGAAAAAAATCTCCTGGCACCCTACAATCTAAATACCGCCAAGATGGCAATCAGCAACATCTGTAATACACCAGACTGCCCCGGAGAAGGGGAATGTCACATAAAACGTGCCCACTGCACGTGCACCTACCATTATGCATGCCTAGACTGGGCAGAAGAGGACCGAGACACAGAAGATCTTGAATACAGATGCATTACCTGCCACATTAGACAAAAGAGGTGCGACCACCCCGAATGTCTCGGCCAAGGCCACCACAGGGTCACCCATTTCTCATGTCAACCGAACTTCCACTACGTATGCCTGGGATGGGCAGACCACCCAAGGAACATGGAAGGGCCATTGCCACACCTGCAGAGAGGGAGTTCGACAGGAAGTTATGTAAGATACCTCAAACAGAGTACACAGGAAAACCCCATGAAGACCCTAAAAAATTTCTTGCCGCCTGCGAACAAACTGCCTACTTTGGCATGGCTGTCCAAGGCCAAATTACAGCCAGAAGGGGAAGCCCAGAAATTGTGGAAGAAATACTGCAAATTCATCGTCACCTAGGACCAATTCTCCACCTGTCTCCTAGCACACTTCTCTGGCAAAGCAGTAATGGCTCGGTTGACCGAAGAACTGTACATCCAGTACCACAAACCCGGGAAGGAAGCAGAGTTGTTAATCCACCGGAAAGTGATGCTTTTACAGTAATTACAGTCAAACCACACCGAAGAGGAAGCAGTCGAGATGATTATTCTGAGATTACAATCATAACTCAAACATCACCTCAGACACCAGATGCCTACCTCAATAGAAGACCTTGTGCACCGTGCAAGGGTCAGGGAGCAAGATGTGGCTGAGGAAAATCAAGTAACAAGCGCCACCAGGGCATCTCACAATGAGACCGCACCAGCTAGGTTCAAGAGGAAGACCAGCCCGCCAACGCCACCACTTCCGTCAAGCAAACCACGCCTGCCAAAATGCTGGCACTTCCCGGAATTCCACTTTCCCAAAGATTGCAAGGTCTATCAAGCCAAACAACAAGATGCCAGAGCAAGAGGCAACAATAACCAAAATTAAGTCCAGGGAAGCCGAACCTCCATCGGGAAACAGGGAAGCCGGGAACAACAAGTAAGCCGCACGCCTGGCTACTTCCCCAAGGGGTTACACAAGTTGCCACCTTAACCACCACGGCCCAGGTTGACAAGTTCCAAGGATCGCAATGAGCCTAGGAGACAGAGAACGAATGGCAGTCCTAGACACTGCTGCAATGGCCAACTTCAATTGTACGGCACAGGAGGGGAAAAGAACTTCAGATGGCAGGAAAAGTCATCTTACCAGCGCAAATCAGAGACTAGGAGCTGAACATGACCTTCATAGCCGCTAATTGCCTTCTAGAGAAGGTAACCATAGGTGATCCACGGATGGAAGACCTGGCCATCATAATCAACTGCAGACAAAAGCATATCTATTGGGGAATCAAGTAAAGACAATTACCTGGAGACACCCAACAGGCACTACTCCATTGCAAACAATTGACAGACAAAGCCCGAACCACCATAGTACAAAGGAAATTATTTTAACATTATTTTCGCAAATATTTTATTAATTTTTAATTCTTTGCAGGATGTTGTTCAGCACATTTCAAAGTTAAAAAAACATTTTGTCTCTATTTTTTATGCTGCCGGTTACGAACGCCAACTTGAAAAAATGGCCGGCAAAATGTGTTTTTTTTTGTTTATCTTTGAAATTGTTAAGAATATTGGAAAAAGTTGTTAACAAAAGTTATTGTGCATTAAATTTGGAATGAAAAAGGTTCCTAAAACTTTTTCCATAACTATAAACGTTAACCTGAAAACGAAGATAATAAGTTTTGCAATTTCAGAAATATTTTATATATGAAAATGAAGTCACAATTTTTTTAATTTACAAGAATTATTATTTTTTAAAGACACAATAACAGAACTTTTGATTACATTTACACTTAACTCCTTTAGTTTCATAAAAGTATTTCTGTTACATTTTCATGATGCAATGACTCACTTTAACATAACATATAAATATTCATATTCATAAATCAACAGCCATTTAACAATTCTATTATCTTGTACCTAAAACTGTTCTCCAAATTTTTGTATTACAAAATAAATGTTTTAAGATCATGGATAGTATTTACGCATATGTAACAGTTACTGCTTCTTACAGACAATGGGAAAAAGAAGGGAAAACATATACAAAGTCTTGTGTCCTTAGGCTTTATCATCTCTATCTTCAACTGGTTTAGGTTCACTGAAGCAGAAGCAGCAATGTTCAGAACAGCTGCAAATTTATGTGCAGACCAAATTGTTCTGAACACAGCTGCATGCTGCAGTTTTGCAACCTTTCTTACAGTGACATTTTATTAACATTAGGATTGCTTTACGTGAAGGTGGTTGATTGCATTTAACTGGAGTAAGTTTTCCATAGTCTTGACCTATCCAGCCAAACTCTGAAGGAGAAGGAAGCTGAGGATGGTTGATAGTGGATTGCATTAGGAGTCTGATGATATACTAAGTAAGCCTGGTCATCGGTAGAAGAGATGTTAGTGTGGGAGGAAGTTGCTCATATGTGTATTCATGTTAATAAAGGTACCACCGCAATGATTCAACTGTGCTGTGATCCTTGTTTTTGTACAGCAGACACACGAATTTCTGAATTAAATCAAGTGTTTCAGATTTTGGTGGTTCATAGGTATTGCCTAAGTTTGATGAAGCTTCAAATATATCAGTACTACATTCTTAAAAACTTTACAGCACCATTCTTTTGATCTGCCAGCAAACTTTCCAGTGACATCACAACCTGTAAATACATGCCATGCTAATATTGCCTCAGCTCTCTTCTCTCCAAGATTTTCAGTAATGTGACTTACTGAAATTCTACTGAAATCCTTACCTCTCCCAGTCTGAAAATTCATATTGAAAGGCAAAGACCTTTGGAAATATATAAATGGGATGAAAACATCGGTATCAGGTGAGTAAACTACAACCTCGTCATTTGGTGTATTGGTACTTGCAAGAAGAATAATGAGGTATATGCTTCTTCTTGGCTGTGTTCTGCGAAACAATCAGGTATGATGGTGTTACCTTTCATAACTGTGTAAAATGCCACCATCACTTTCTTTGACTCAAAGCTACCATGTTCTGCTATGTCGAGGACCTTTAAGGCGAGGTACGTGGTCAACGCACATTTTGTTTTTGCATTTCCCAGTAATGTTGCCATCAAAGTATTTTGAATCATTGTGAAGTCTTTGGTGTGGAAATCTTGAGTAATCCCTTTGGTCCTCTTCATTCTCATGTTTTTTTTTTCAAGGAGTTTTCACTGTAACGAACAAAAACTAGCCTGACTTCATAGAAATCATAGGATGCATTTAAAAAATTTTCTGTACATAAGTTCTTGAAAAGTTTTTACATGTGTCAATATCAGATGTCTTTATGACCAAATGCACAAGTGCCATACCATCTATGGCAATTACCTTCCTAACAGATGCATTCTGTTCTCGATTCTGATACTCAATTGATCCTTTCAGAGGCACTTTGTTTATGCCTGCCTCAGAGCACATATCTTCCAATAAATGCAAAACTTTCGACTTGTCATATAGCAACAAAACTGATCTATCTGGTGCAAATAATAATCATGGTATTACTCCAAACTCATACCAACTTTCCAATGCAATTTTCAGATCAAGTTGTGGTCTACTTTTTGCTGCTAAAACAAACCACTGCAAGAGTCCTCTTACCTCTTAAAACGTTATTTCCTCAAAAGACTTACGAACAATATTGGATGTACAAGCAGATTTAAGAGTTTTAGTTTTGCTTTTGTCATTGTACCTCATACAGATTTCTCTCCCTTATTTAAGTGTTCATCGACGAAGACTTCAAATAATTTTTGACCAATGCTATCACGTTTTATATCATTTGCTTCAATATCTGACAGTATTTGCATTATCAATATGTTATGTAAATCTGATTGTGTTTCTTCAAATGGATTTCCATGTGCTAGAGTTACCTTTTTCATTGAAGAGATATTCATTGTTCGTTGGCATTTGTTGCGTGATAAGTTGAATCACTAGTCCTAGTCGTAAAGAGCTTCAGAAAGTGCTGTGTACCTAATGCACTTTAAGGCGCTGAAGACGACGTGAATTTCAACGACGAAAGTTCAGCTACGGACGAAAGTTCAGCTACGGACGATTCTGACAGTGACGAGTGATTCTGACGTTGAGTGATAGACACAACTGCAGACTGACAGATCAACGTAACGTCCATTTTGATAACTTTGCCGTCCATGTTATTTATATATTTCTTTTTGTAAATAAATAGTTTATTTGTTGATGGAAAATTAAACTCTATTATTACCGTACTTTGTAGCGTTTAAAGGAGTCAAGTGTATTGAAAACTACAGTAACATGCGGTGGGATACAGTTGTAAGATATTTATGCCTCCCTTTAACTGGCCCGTGACATGGTCATTGTCCTGCTGCGCAAGAGTGGGAGAACACAGCTGCCAAGGTCACGTTTCTCCCTTCTTCTCCGCTGCTTTGGCGCTGTTCCCAAGCATCACACGGTTGCCCAGCCGGTTAATTTATGGTACTGGTGGGCGCGTTTTCAGCATGAGCACCAATTTTTAAAAATATTGTGACTGTGTGTTTCATCGTTTAATGGAAAATAGTTGGTCATAAGCATGGAATGCACTAACAATTTAAATTTTTTGTTTCAAAAAAAAATTTTTCCTACTGAGATGGTCTAAAAAATACAGGTGCTGGGCATACACAAGGGAGGGAGTTACCTGGATCTATTCACTGGTGATTAAAGTTATTAGAGTGTGATCATTTCAAAATGGACAGGAAATTTGAGCTGTAGAACTTTAATTCCATTAAAGTTCCCACCTAATCTCAGTAATATGACAATGCTGTCAACAAAGGTGCTTTCTCCCTGAAAGCGAGCTTCCCGGAACTCCAAGACCTGTTCAGCCTTTGTTTTCCTTTCTATAAGTCACAACCAAAAACTCCTGATTACTTTTAAAATTACAGTCCACATAAACATATCTTGTTAAAACAAGTGAAATTGGTAGTATAATTTATATTTAACAGCATGTCACATGACAAGTAGTAACTTTGAAATAATCTCAATCATGGTGAATTTTTATCATTAAAAGAAGTCTCAGCATACAACTATCAATACTGAAAAATAACCTTCAGGCCTTTTCACACAATTGTATGTTCCAAGTCCCATTTTATATGTATTTGTTATAAAAGATAATTAATATACAGTAATTGTACAGCTGCAGTAAAGAATTTAAATTGGGATAACATGTCTTGTTTTTACACGAACACTTTAACTAGTCATCCATGACACTAAAATAATACACTGGGCATAGTAGGAATATGAGAAACAGTCCACAGGATTGTTGCCCACTACAAAGAAAGTACCTGTGCTAGGCAAAGAGCGCTGCCACAGCCCTGGCGGCAGCAGCAGGGACAAGAAATTACATCTTGATTTACATTAAATGAGGCTTGATATCTGTTGAACCTACATATGTACCGTATGTTTCATCTCGATGCAGCTCACATTGCTAAAAAAACTTACAGGCTGTTTTTTTAAACACTCTGAAAACTGTGGGCAAATAAGTCTTATTATTCTCTAAAAAACATATTTTTTCACTCTCCCTCCTCCCACACAGACACACTTTTTACTTCCTATAATAATATTACTACCCTTATTTAAATGAAGAAAATGGGGTTTTCATGAAAATTGCATTGTGAAAGGAGACTTTAGTGCACCCTACCAAATTTAATATGTAAATCCCTACATGGCAAACCAACTGGGATCCAAAATATGTTAAGGAAATTTCATGTTAAAAAAATTCTGAAAAGCAGAATAATTGTTTAAACCAAGATATATATTGTAAAGTCACCTGGCCTCACCAGCCATGTTTTCCTTCTTTTTTTTCAATTTTGATGTTGTTTGCTCGAACCCAGTGTTAGTTTAACACTGACCACAATGCCAGCCTACACATAAGAGCCCTCGATTCACTAAGGTAGCAACCAGTCACTTTGGTTTAGTTTCATATTGTGTGCAGTGTGAAGTGAAGCCCCACATTTCATAAGTTGCCCGATCAAAGTGATGAGTCTGTCCGGCTTTCTGAGTGTAAGTGCATCGTTTGTTTGCCGAGATTTCGTCATTTTAATTAAATAGCTTTTTTTTTTATTTATTTAGCTATAACTTCTAACCCCAAGATCTTTGAATGAACTTTAGTCCTGCGAGGCTATGAAATGCCATCCCTAAGCAAGAAGCTATCAATTTTAAAACAAATTCATTTGTAACTAATCAACAATTTTTGCGGTCGGCTACTTAGGGCTAAAGTTTGCTTAATTTTCATAATTATTAATTTATTAATATCGATCAGCCAATTTTATCGAACAGAGTTCATAACAGTCTCAATTTGTTCAGCTATGTATTTCATGAATTTTATCTAAGTAACTTATTGATGTAATTTAAAGGCTATAGAGCGTATTTCACATTTTCAGTTTTGTGTAAGTTTGACCATTATGGATGGCCTCAGGCGAGCAGCATGTAAGGTTGGACAAAGGGCCTTGAATTCTGGGAATCGCCCGTTGCTAAGTTTCCGGCGATGGCCGCAATGTATCACTCCACCAGTGACGCCTTTGGTATATTGCATAATTTTATGTCAAAATGTTCTTTTTAACGTAATCTAGAAATGTATGTACATACTAAGTATATATTGCCAGGAGTCATACATTTTGAATTAAGAGTACTAAACAGACAGTGTACGGCATAGTAATTAAAAGAGTTCCAAAGGGACGTGTGCACTGGGTTGGAGGCTATGGCACCCTTGGTCAACCGCGCGTGCCCTGGGCTCTCCCCAGTTTTGCTTGACTCGCTGTGAGATGAAGATGCTAGATAAGGTGTTCACCCACGTGGCTGGGTGAACTACGTGATGGCGAGGGCCGTGCGCCTAAGATGAATTAGCTTCATATTTCTTTATTTGCATTTTATTTCTATAAATTCTCTGCTTGATGGAAGTCACGGTAATTATTTGAGTAGCGCTGTAATTTTCGTACGAGTTACCGCGGAGTTTGGGCGTGATGTACACGGGCCTTAAGGAACTCTTTTATTTGTAACTCTTGCAAATGGCCTAAGTTGTGATAATCTGTATTAGTAGACCACCGGTGAAGCGTGTTTTTTTTTTTGTTTGCTTGTAATGCAAAGTGACTTTGCGCCGAAGTATATGTGCCATTCATATGAAATCTGATTTATTTAATTTCCGTGCTCTTGCACGCCTTCGTGACCCATGAAATACCCTGAGACGAGAATTCTCTCTCTACCGCACGTGATGCCATGGTAGTTTGAACAGACAGTATGAAAACATTTTTTCTGTGGTAGTTTGAGGCTATACTGGAGAATTTCCCAATATTTTTTGTTGTCTAGAGACACATAAAAATATAATCGTGTAAGTGGCCTTACAATACAGATTTTTAAAATACACAGTGAAAATCACCCATGATCTGACCGCAGAAAATCCAAAATTCCTCAACCTAATTATTGGGATCTCTTGATCTAATAGCATTGTAAAGTCTGCCAAAATGTGAAGAACATCTGTACCAATGCCTAATATACCAGTTAGAGAACCTTAAAGTGTTTTACACTGTAATAACGGATTAAAAGTACGAAAAGAACAAACCAGCACTTTATGTAAAATAACTAAATTTTTAAAAAATTTTTAAATTTAAATACTGGACTGTTTACCTCACTTGTTTTTGACAAGGCTCTCCAGTAGGTAACAACAAATTGTAACTTCAGAACTTGAGGTAATACAACACAATGAGACCAAATGTTAAATGCTGTCATGCATGGTTGTCTTGTCACTGTAGTATTGCTTCTGGATATGATACTCTAGATTGTTAACTGTGTTTACAATTTGAATATTTGCGAGGTTCTTCAAATTCTTTTTGTTTTTTTTTTACCTATTTGTTGAAAAAATCAGTTTTTGGATCAAAATTTGGTTACATTATTGGTTTGAATTTTGTAGACAAAACACAGACAACCCACATCTTTTTTATTTATGTTACCTGGAATTTCTAAGCAACCACTGATAACACAAACTTTTATAATAGATTAGTATTCTTTACAAATATAGTTTAAATATGCAGAAAATGTTGAGACCAACAGCCTCATTTGTTATCATACACAATGAAACCTCATTATGAAGAGTATGGCTTTAAATAACACCCTTGCCATATCAACTTTCATTATGTGCCATCTCTCTATAATACATGTAAATTGTCCGGATACAACATAAATCTTGTATAATGATAGTTATTGTTGCCATTCTCAGTTGTTATAACGATATTCCACTGTATGGACTTTAGAAATCAAGAAAATGAGCGGAAAACAAGTTTGTCTTTCCTGAACCAATTGTGAAACTATCCAGCAAATTAATAAAAAGAAAATTCCTAAGACAGAAAGAGTGCACAGCAACAGTCCCGTGAAAAATTAAAAAAAAAAAAAATGTGTCACAAAACTTTAATTACAAAATCACAGCAAAAAAATAAAAATAAATTTCTCAAAAACTGTTTCAGTTGTAGAATTTAACACACCCAACTGATTATTGGTCGCTAAAAATTATGAGGTACTCAAGACATTACATCTGCAATTTTATTTTAAAAAGTATGCATACCAAATTATATACTGTATTATTTATTAATTGATACTCTGATTTTATTACAATAACTAACTGAAACTGGTCCACTGTACGCTGTGCACCTTAACTGCCTATACCCTCATTCACAACCTATTAGACCACACAAAGAATACATTGAACGATCACAAATACTAAATACACACTCACATTTGTGAAGCAAGCGTAATGTTGGTACCCATGGACCTTCCCTGTGCCGGAAAAACAGAAGCTCGCCAGAACTGTTTGCGAGGATCTCTATGTGGTCGTGGCTGTAAAAAAAATTTCAAGCATAATGACGACATGTAAACTTCACTTTTGCCAACAAACAATAGTAAAATCACTATGCAATGTGATATATGTACATAACTTGTCTTCATGGAGACATTACTGAAAAATGGATGGATCCTTCATAGAAAAAGCCATAAAGGAGAAGGAGGCAGTATCTCTGAGTAAAATGAAAGGAAAAACTCAGAGAAAACATTTTTACAATTCAAATTACAGTTAGTTTGGATTAGATTTCATACAATAAAATCAGTGTGTAATTTTGAAGGGAAAAAATTCGAACATTCTTAATGTTTAAAGTCAAGAAGTAATTTAAAACCATATTTTTAAACAATCTGTTCTGAAACATAAAAAAGTCATAAAAAGAGTTTCTATTTGCTTCTACTTATGATAAATCCTGACTGCACCAAGGCCCAGCAGCACCCTTATCTCTCGATAGCAATATCAATATTGTACTGTACCATAGCCG
This sequence comes from Medauroidea extradentata, assembly GCA_003012365.1. Lineage (NCBI taxonomy): Eukaryota > Metazoa > Arthropoda > Insecta > Phasmatodea > Phasmatidae > Medauroidea > Medauroidea extradentata. The sequence continues at coordinate 37,771 of PNEQ01051145.1, forward strand.
TCTCTAATAGAAGGCCGCGGCGAGCGAGACTTGGCAACACCGTGTGTGAGGGCTACTGCCGGGCATTCACAACGCGCAGCTATACGGCGGGAAGCGGACGCGCTCTTGTATTTCATTTGTTTACGGCTTCATAAATGAAGTGTTCTCTAATGTATGACAAGTACTGAACATGCCAAATACGTGTGTCGTCCCCGGGTGCAAAAGTAATTACAAAACTAGTATAAAATCCGATGGATATGTGTGCTGAATGGATACGCACCATCCCACGGAAAGACTGGACGCCCGATAACAACTCTGTGGTATGTATCATGAAGGTGACATAGAATTCGTTGAAAAATATAAAGATAAAAGTGGAAAGTGGTGCGAATTTCGAAGGAATAAACCAGTTTTAAAGACTGGCGCAGTTCCGCGTATATTTCCAAACTTGCCGCAGTATTTAAGTTCAAAGTGTCCTTTAAAATGTAAATCTCCTGAAGAACAGAGGAAAGAACTGGAAGAGAAGCGAAATAAATTGGAAAATGAAAACAAAAATCGTCTAGATGAACTGGACAAAATTTGTGACTAATTCTTTTCAGGAAGGACTTGACTCCCATGTAAATCATTCAAACTGGAGTGTTTTCAAAAACCAATCCTGTTGTTTGCTGTACAAAATTGATTTTCACAATGTACCTAAAATAAGTTGTAGCATAAGGGTCAACAGTAATCTCAAGACAGAAGTTCATGTCAATGGTGAGGTTGTTCCAGAAACTTGTATTGTTGGTAAAAATGGAAAATTAATTTTCCAAACTTCATTCATAGGCAAATGGTCTCAGCTAGCGAGTATTTTTGAGTTTTGCGATAGCGTAGATTACATAAGGGATGAAAAAAACTTTGTAATACAACAAATTTGTGCGGGTTTTGAAACTCTAATAAATGTTGTTGAAAACGATGAAGACGAAATGGTTAAAGGAACACATGTTTTAAAAACATTACGCCATATAAAAGATCAGTTTTCACTTATTTTTATGACAAAACCAAAATACAGTGTAGAATCTGTTTTAAATGCCTTCATTATTTACATGCAGTTAGTAAGTGCTACCAAGCAATTAGGCAAAATCATATTTTATTGTTGCAGCATCCCAGGCTTTTACAGAAACTTTCGTCGTCTTTTAAAATTTCACCTAAGTTAGAAATTGAAAGTTCTAATTTTTTTAGGCATGTATTAAAAACCCTAACAGAACAGGAAAAAATAGTGAGCCTCCAGGTCGACGAGATTCATGTTAAGCAAAGTATAGAATATAAGAATGGTGATTTGCTTAGTGTTGCAAGTAACAAACCAAACGAAGCTTCTAAAACAGTTGTCGCTTTCCTTGTCAGTTCTTGTTTCGGAAGTTTCAAAGAAGTGATAAGGCTTGTTCCGGTCAAACAATTAAATGGGTTAGATTTAGCAGAAATAACAAGAAATGTTATCAAACAAGTCATGAGTTGTGGCTTGAAACTACTGTGTATTGTCAGTGATAATAATAGGATAAATTGTGTTATGTTCAGTGAGTTGACAAAAAATTCTACCTCAAAAGATTTTTTCACTATTGACGGAAATCCGTTTAAAATATTTGTATCTTACGATACTGTGCACGGGTTTAAGAACATTAGAAATAATTGGTTAAATCTGGTAGACGACGACAAAACGTTTGTCATTCCATTTTGGAAGAATCTGAAAAATTGTGGAAATGTACTCGTAGATAATGCTAGTGTAGATTTTAATGAGGTCACTCAGGCTAAATTCACAGACATTAGAAATGTGTACAAGAAAGAATCTGACATGCTTGTGAAGTCAGCTCCTAAACTTAGCTACAAAACATTGTATCCAAATAATTTGGAGAGGCAGAAAGTTAATCTTGTTGTAAATATTTTCAATGAGACTACTGTTTCTTCTTTAGAGAAATATGGTCATGGTGGGACTGCTTTTTTTGTTCAAATCATTTTTATGTGGTGGTCTATTGTTAACATCAAACGTCCCTTAACACATGTACTGAAAAGGAACTTCCTATTGAAACCGTTTTCAGATCTATCAGATTCCCGGTTATTTTTTTTGGAAAACTTCCTTTTGTGGCTTGAACAATGGAAAAAACTAAACTGGCAAAATCCTCGAAAATGGTGTTTAACAGCCGATACGTATAATGCAGTGTATCATTGTAGCCTACATATGTTCTTAAAGAAATTATAAAATACTCTCTAGAGTGTCTAAATGTTTCATACGTTCTTACAGCAAAGTTCCAAACAGATAATTTAGAATCAAGGTTTGGTCATTATCGACAACTAGCTGGTGGGAACTACAATATTTCAGTTACTCAAGTAATGGAAGCTGAGAAAAAAATAAGAGTTAAAAGTGTACTTGGAATAAAGTCAGCAAGGTATGGAGAGGTTCATTTCTCTCATGAAATTATTGTGTCAGAAAAGGAGTATGTAGTAACTAACAAGTTTACAATATGTGATCAATTTAACGATGTACTTAGTTTTAACTATTTAGAAAATGTAAAATTTGATGAGTCTGGATTTCTGTATGTATGTGGTTACATATCTTTTAAGTTATCTGTTAAAGAACAGTGTGATGATTGTTTACATTTCCTTGTGAATTCTGAATGTGTAGACAGGTATTTTCAAAGTATAAACAGAGGTGGTCTAAGCGTACCGTCTGACTTTGTTTAGGTGTAGGAAAACATGTAACTGGCATAGTTCAGACACTAGTTTCTGAATCATTTGAGTCATTATTCTTATCAAATGGTCATCAAAAACCCACAGTTCATAGCTTAAGTAAATTAGCTATTTAGTTAGACTGTATCTTAAATCAAGAACTCGAATATGTTTGCCAGTGTGGGCAAGGAAGAGAGAAAATTGTAGACAAAGTTATATCTGTAATGACTAATATTCTTTTAAATAATTACAGTAAAAAAAGAACAGATTCATTTGCTGCATTTAGGAACAATCAAAGGAAAATAACTATTCTGAAATAGTGTGTTGTATATGTTAGTTTTACATAAAACTCTTGTTTTCAAGTAAAATTGTAAGATTGACATTGTTGAGCTGATAGTTCCGTTTTTAGTACGATGTAAAATGAAAACCCGTTGCACATTCATTAATAGTTTTATGAAAATAAGTAAAAAATGATTCTTTCTTGTTGTATTAATATTTATTCTTTTATCATGTTCTTTAAATTTATTGCAGAAAATAGGCTTACATTGTTAACATGTAAATTTTTTGTTAAAAAAACTAAATATATATGTATTTTTTATTTAAGTGTCTGTATGTGTTATTGGACAGAAAATATAAAAACACATGCTTTTTTCCAGCAGACTCGTTTAAATAGCGACAGCGTTTTTTTTCTCATTTTTTTAAAATTAGTTATTATTTCAAGTATCAAACTTCTACTCCTACACTTGCTCCATAAAAGAACAACAATTTATTGCACCAACTACACGGTGTGCTAGGTGCTACTAACAGCTGACGGAATGAGTAACGCGTAGCCTCCCTTGAGAAAGCGCGCAACTGCGCGTCTCGTCCCTCCGGGAACCTGACCCTCGTGGAAGGGGGGATTGCAGGGTTACCATACCGAAGGCCGCGGCCTTCCACTATAGACGGCTATGACTATACATATTACAAGTGTACTGTACTAAATTTAACACATTTTCCCTTTTTCAAAGTTAAAATATTTGGCTATTAATTACAGATAAAACATCACACATCAGTCTGCACTAGCCAGTAAGCATGCCGCTAACACAAAGTTTGCTCTGCACTTCAGGTAAAGTGGCTCAGTTCCTTATTGGTGTGCATGTCTATTCTCCCTAACTTCTGCTAAGTATGCATCACCTATCTGGCCCCAATGCAACGCAACACAGTACTACCAAGCAATAAAACTAAATGTCATAAATACTGTAAATCTTCCTCCACTATCTGTGAACCCACATGCCATGGCAGAGATTGGCTGGCAGTTTTGTGCCCAGGTTGGCAGGACCTTTCGGTGTGCAAAGCAAATGTGTTATCTGTGCAGTTAGTAGGTCCTAGCGGTGATACAAAGAAAGATGAAGTGGTAGCCGAGCTAAAGAGCAAATATAAAAGTGCATTTTCTCATTGCAACAATGATGAACCTATTTCAAATTTCAAGGTGAACATTAATTTAAAAGGTTGTGTAACACCAGTGTTTCACCAGGCATATGATGTACCTTATGCTCTAGTGCAGAATGTGAAAGAGGAACTAAACAAATTGGAGCAGAGTGGTGTAATTTCACGTGTTAAGTCTAGCTCATGGGCTAGTCCAATCGTAGTTGTGCCAAAGCAGTTACTCCAAATTCGTCTGAGTGTGGATCTTAAGGTGACAGTGAATCCTCATTTGCAAGTTAACCAGTGCCCACATCTTGCACAGGCATACTTACAACTAGAAGTAGAGGAGTCTAGTACAGAGCTCTTGACTGTCAACACCATAAATGGACTTTATCGATTCAACAGACTAGTTTTTGGCCTGGCTTCTGCCCCAGCCATTTTTCAAAGTGTCCCCGAGGCTACTTTGTTTGGGTTAAAAAAGGTGACAGCATATCTGGATGATATATTGATTGGAGATAAAGATAAGCAGGAGAGTGTATAGAATTTAAAGGAAGTTCTTGCAGCACTGGATAAATATAATGTTAAGATAAATACAGAAAAATCTGAGTTATTTGTTAGTTCCCTACAGTTCCTAGGATTTCAGTTCTCTGGACAAGGTAAATCACCTACAAAATCAAAAATTGAAAAAATCATGTCAACTCTTGCACCATCAGATGTCACTCAGTTGAAGTCATTCTTATCACTGCTCAATTATTACAGACAGTTCATTCCACTGTGTCCAGACATGCTCGAAGTACTTCACAATTTGCTATGGTGTGCCATTTTGGCAACATCAACTCCCAAAGGGCAATGGCCTTAACTCTCCAGCTTCCCAAAAGCCTTCGTAAAGGCACTATGAACCTATTCCAAAAATGGGGCAAGTTTCTACCATGTCGACCAACAATTGCTTATAGCGGGTTAGTGAGCAAAGGAGGCATACATTCTCAAGCTAAGAAAAGTATACATATCTGGTTTTCAAATATGTGTATTACCAATTAATTCTACAGCGCGTAAAACTTACGGTTCATAAATACAGACTCACAATACTCAGTACTTTAAGAGAATCTCTGGCTATTATACACCGCTATAGAAGGTCACAAGAGTCCTTTTGAGTACACAACTCATTTAAACATGTATACAACAACTCGAATCTCATTTCGACTCGCAAACACCATGCTCCCAACATACATTCGTCGTACAATTACACGTCTCGTTCCCAGCCTAGGGAATAACACTTAGGATCCTAATGCTTATTTTTTCCAATAAATCCAACCTTCACGCCTTGGAAAATCCAAAAGACGTTCATAAAGTTTATCTAAATCACCCTTGCGCCCTCACAGTGGCAAATACATGCCCGGTTGTAGTCTTTTCTCTGGTTTCCCCAAAACTCTGAATCGGCGAAGGCAAGAAAATACCGTCTCGTGGCAAAAAGGTTTACTCACCGAGGTTCCGATGGGCCTGAACACGCAGACACCATACACTGAGGAGAGCACATCCATCCAGTAACCAGCTAAGTCAGTCAGTAAACAGTGCCCACATCGGTCAATATCGTCGAATACTTCAACACATCATTGCCGGCGACGTCTGCCCGCAGCAAAACACACTCAGTACCAGGAGCTGTAATCTTAACAGTTTGACGTCCAACCTGAGAGTGGCCTCTCCGCTGCACCCGCCGCCACACAGTGGCTCGAACCCCCGCCCCTCCTCCTACCTACAGCGCCCCTGCCGGCGGCCAACAGGACCAAACCCCCTTCACCCCCCAAGCACTCCCCTCCAAGGCCAGTAAAGTGGCAGGTCCGGCGGGATAGAGGAGGCAACACCCCTCAGAGAAGCGACCGAAGCCGACCATTTGAAATGCAAAAGAAGGAATAAGAAGCCCTAACCAAGAAAAATAACCCTGCCCAAAAACAAGGGCACCATTTCAAAAAATAAACCCACCCTAAACTCCTTAAAAAACAAGAGAGACCAATCAACGTAACCGCAGGGATGCCAACTTCTAGGTGGTCTCATCAGTAGTCATCCCTCGTCCCTGTAGGGTCATCGTCTCCCCTTACAAGGAGGGGGGTCCGGGGGCCCTCCCCCGGAAAATTTTCAATTTCAAGGCGCAAAATTGTGCTATTTACACAGTTTTTGTATATTAACATTGAATCTACTGCCAGTCAAAAATTTGATATTGCTTT
>PNEQ01051146.1:0-14137 GCA_003012365.1 Medauroidea extradentata
CAAAAGTCATTCGTCTATGTTTGCCTAAAATGCAACCTTCACATAATTCGTCGTCTAATTTAACATCAATGCCATGAGTTTTCAGAAATGTCTGTACATGTCTTTTACTTTGATGACCTAACTTCTCATGCCATCTCTGTAAAGTATTTTTCTCATTGACTATCAACGATCTTTCAGGACATATAACTTTAACCACCAAATGATAAAGATCATTGCTATTAGGAGATTCGGCGATATCAATAATTAAACCATTTCTATAAAATTTCCATAACCTACCTTCAACTTGTTGTATAATTCCCTTTTCGCCAGCTTGTCTTACCGAAAATAAATTGCTGTTACTTTCAGGACAGTACCATACATCTTCAAAATATCTTTTATTCCATGTCTTTCCATCATATACTAAAACATTAATTCGACCTGTGCCCATTGCCTCTATCTGAACACCCTGTCGTGCACTATCTAATTTTTTTAGATTTATCAAAATTAGTGAAAGAAGCATACCAATCTCTTCGATTAGTAATATAACGAGACGCCCCACTATCGATCAGCCATTCATCACAATTAAATGAACTCAATTTTTGGTATTTTATGTCATCTTTCCCTACTACTGTAGTTATCATTGCATAATTTTTAGAATCATCTTGATTTGAGCATTCGTTTGCCCTGTGCCCCTTTTTCTTGCATCTAAAACAAATTAGGCCAATTTTGCAGTTTTTAGCAATGTGATCCTTCCCACCACAAGAGTAGCATCGAATTTTCATTCCTTTTGACCCTTTGGGATTTATGTTTTTATTTTTAAATCCTCTTTTGATTTAAAATTATTCTTTGCTTTAAGTTGTGAGATCATAGCACTTGCCGAGCAATCTTCTTCTTCCCGCCCTTTTTCTCGCAATTCATAATTGAGGCATCTTGTTTGTAATTTAATAACCTCGCACACATATCACCTTCATCAATAGATTTACCTAGCAACATCATACGTGTTTGAATATCGTCAAATTTTGCTAAATGATCCTGCATATCTCCTGACCAATCCCTTTTAATATTATGAAATTCATGTCTTAAAAGGTCAATATTTTCAGCTGACTGGGTATCATAGATTTGGTGTAATTTTAACCATATCTCACGTGCTGTATTACAACCACCAACTCGAAGTAATGGTTTTGTATCCAAAGAAAGTATTAAAACCTTTTTCGCCTTTGAGTTGAATTTAGTCCACTTATCTACTAAATTCTTATTGGTAATATTACCTTTATCATCCGTCTCAGGTTTAGGTTTTGGAAGTAATCCATCTACAACTTCCAAAACTTCATCACATTCTAGTAGTGTTCTTATAACAATTCTCCATGTCAACCAATTTTCTTCACCAATTAGTTTAATTATGTGTTGTTTTTTATTTTGCATCTTTAACTTCTAAAATATTATCGTCTAGTTGAAAATACAACACAAAAAAAAATTTTACAACAATATATATATATATTTCTATAGTTCATTCAATAGTATAATCTAATAAATGTTCAACCACGTACCTGCTACCATGTCAGGAATAAACTTTAAATTAATATTTTATTTAAATATAACTAAGAATGAACTGTTCAAATATAACATCTAGAGGCATTTTATTTTAATTTTCACACAACAACAACCATAGATTAAAACAACAAGAGGTAGTAAGTACTACAAATACAGCGATGTATATAAGTATACAATTATGAATTATTGTCACTCACTAACAGTTTCAAATCAAATTTGTGACTATATAATTTAGGCAAACTCTTATTATTTTCAGTATATTTTTGTAAACTGTACCGTGTTAACAGCACGACAGCATTTGGTTCACGGTAGCTACAATGAGTCTCAGAAACATTGACGTCTCAGCGCGCTGCTGTAAACCATCTCCATCGCAATTTTTTTTATTTTTGGGCGGAAAATATAGTTCGCCGACAGAATTCACACTTGTGTTTGTTCAACGAGGTACAAAGCACCATTTATTTTTCGACATTTTGACGAAATGTTTAACTCCAGCACCGTTAACCTAAGGGTCGTCCCACATTGTCCGGTGTTGTCACTGCGCTCGGATGGCTTGTGACGTCATACGGCGGCCATGTTGTGACGTACAGTTTTCGCGGGAGTTTGAAAAGCGTGGTTTTCAAATGACTATAATTATGTTAAATCAGTCGCAAACTTATAAACGATATCTTCACGACGGCTTATTTTTTCATGCTACTTCTATTTAATTACTTACTGAAAATTACTTGAGGGGGCCTTTACTCCAAACGTAAGTTCAAATTTTTCTTTGCTGTAAGGCAATTCTTCCACCGCATTTTTCTTTGTTGTAAGGAAAAAAATGTACTGTGTAATAGCTACAACGCTAACCAAACTTTAAATTGAAGTTTTTAATAACGATCTGACACGGTTCGCGGTATGTCAAGTAGAATGGCGTATTTCGAGCTACGTTGTCAGCTAACATAATTCGAAATATTCACCTTCTTAGCCCCGCGCAGTCAGGGAACAAATGAATGCGCTTACATATAATGGGTCGAGATGTCTTCTACTTTCGTACTCTTCTACATTGCAGTCTTGCCAAGAGAGGTGGAAGGTTCTGTGAAAAGAAATACATTAAAGAACGTCACACAGACTGTCATTCAACGAGTTATGCTACTGAAGTTATGTGTTTGTGTGTAAGGCCGGGATTACGATGACTTCACGTTCACGTATCACTTACCACTTTATCACGTTCACGTGTACGTAAAACGTAATCAATTGAGGTACCATATTACGATACTTCACGTAAGCTGCAAGCAGGCAATGAAAAATGTCGAGAGAGAGAGAGAGAGAGAGACATTAAATTAAGAGTCAATAATATGCCACAATAGAAGACATTAACTCCTCCGAAATGTTATTGGTAGGGCCACGATTTTGTCGCGAAAAGATTTTTGCCCCAGTTTGTTTCAGTGACTCACGTGCACATCGGCAGTTCTGTTTCAAGGTTATTGGCAGCGTGTCTTTGTTCAGACACGTTTCTCATTTGACTGCACCAATCAGAATAAGATTATTGTGAGTCTGTACGTCTATAATTTGCCAGGGCAAGTGGGAGTAAAATCATCCAATCACAGACGATGTAGCAGAGCTGCAGGTGTGCACATGACGCATCGAAACCAAATGTTGCAAAAATCTTTTCGCCATAAAATCGTGGCTCTAGTGATTGGTCCAGGCGATCACGTGGTAGAACTTCACGTATCACTTTAACTTCAAGCTTGACTTCCACAAGCTTTTCGTTACGTGAAAGTGAATGTAAGTATAAAGTGGCGCAATCGTGTTAGGGCCCGTTCAAATGCGGGTGTCAATGTGTTTCCTACTTACGTGAAAGTTAAAGTAAACTGAACGTGAATGCATCCTGATCCCGGCCTAAGTCCAGGCAATACTGATAAATTCATTAAATTTTTAGGGGATTCCTGGTGATAATGAATCTTCACCCTAACCTCCCTTGATATGGAAGAACAACCTTCATGCCATGTCTAATAGTTTTGAACTGAATAAATCTCGTTTACTTGACTTATCTAGGACAAACTTATCCTTCCTCCATATCAACCTATCTAAAGTGTTTGTTGAAGTAAGCAAGAATTTGAAGTCAGATATCTACTGAATAAAAAATCCTAAATAATAAATATTATATCATAGTTTATGTCAATTTTGTGAGCAAAAAAAATTGCAGGCTATTACGGTGAACTATGTAGTGTGCCATAATTTTGTTTCTTCGATTCTTACGTAAGAAACTAAGCTGAAAAATGCATATTTATCAAAAAATATATTATCAAGATATTGTAGAAACTGTTTTCTAGGAGTTTTTTTTTGTACACTAACTTTTAAATGCCTTGTAATTTTATTAAACGTTTTCATCGTTGATTTTCGTACCTACCCCTCCTGGGAAAAATACTATTCAGTTTTGCATTATATTAAAACTGATAACAGAAAAGATCACTGTATACAAAGACAATTTTCTCTCGTGTATATGGCTAACTTTCATAATAAGGACACAATCTTAAATTTTTTGTTAGTTTTCAAACACGGAAGACGTCTTACCGAGGCCGTGTCTCAATTTAAAGAATACTCTCTGGAGAGAGTATACTCCGCATTATCACGAGAGAGTTTATATGTGTGTTATGGCGCTCTCGCTCTCTCCAATTGGGTATACGCTCTCTCGTGTTCGTAAACAAACGATGTAAAGCAAACGAGTGCTTACATTTTACTAACACAAGTTACGAATACATAAAAAATATTTTTGGGCAATTCAAAAAAATTGGTTTTACATACCGGCATAGTATTTCAAGCGGCGAACAGCTGTTTATAGGCTTTGCCAAAAAATTTTATTTTGTGTACGTAAACATATATTAGTGCAGAAAATGTTTGCACAATTTCTCGCCATAATCAGTGGTTCTTTGAAAATAATAATGTATAAAAGTTAAATATTTGTAATATGTACCTTTCTTCCGTAACCTTAAACCACTGTTGTAATCAAGATGGCGCACGCCAGAGAGCACGAGCTAGTGTACAACTTCGTTCTCTCGCTCTTTCGTACTCTCGGCGAACTATTGAGAGAGAGTGTGCTCTGTCTTGTGTAGTTGTGACGTATTTGCGAGAGCGAGAGCATGACAGAGCATGCGCTGAGGGAACTGAAACATGGCCTCTGACTTTATTGCGCTATCGCATATACAAAAACTGCGATGACGAGAAAGAAATTATTTATTGACACGTAGCTGCTAACATGAAGGTTGCATCTTATAGTAAACTTACTATTATCGCCCATATTAAGTACATAACCAAATAGATTATTACAGAAGAGAGCGCCGAGGCTTTGAGTCAAACAATAGGGCAAGACGAAATTCTGAGGTCACTGCTTAACGGAGTGGTAAGGCTTCCGCTGACTGGCGTATGTCATGTATTATCGCCTCTCCGCGCAAGCCACTTAGCTGGCGTCCTTTTTCTTATGGGACTTTAAGCGGTGACCCAGTTAATTTATTTGAGGTTAACGTAGTTCAAAGTCTTAACGCTCCTTTATATTCTTGTGTTATACATATACGGTTTTTGTTTATCCAGATACACCAGTCTGGAAAAGCCATTTTTCGCCATTTTGAGGAGCCCGAAAATTATTTTTCTGACAAATGTGCCGATTTTTTTTTTTTAAACTATAGCTACAAAGGTTGAGGTGTGTAGGTTTACAAATATAATGAGTTTAACTATAAAAAAATGAAGTAGTCGTAACTCGCTGCAACGCATTTGAAGTGCAGGTAGGGAGGCCCCGTAGAGTTCTGAGGGGAATAAAATGTTTTCAGGTAATTTTTTAACCTAAGAGAGATTGTATGCGTGGAGGATGAAGTAACTGAAATATTGGTAATTGTACGTTTATACGATAGCTTGCACAAGATTGTTAACAAAATAATAAGAGGCAATTCAATTTTGTTTATTATTCACTCCCAACTGGAAAAAATAATAATAAATGCATATCCTAGAAAGTCTATAGTTCTAAAATATATTTACCACATGTTGTGAAAGCAGATAAGAACTAATGATTTCGTTCGACAGTTACTTCATTTAGGTTTTCGAATTATTTTTATTACCGGAATTCCCACATTTGGGAATCGTGTCATACAGTGTCGTTGGTCGGCGAATTTTCTCGGTGTTATCTCATTTCACTGGCCTTTCATTCCTGTGCTGCCCTATACTAACCACATATCGGCCCTCACCAGCGCTGAAAACCTCGCTGCTTAGCACTGACCAAAATATCTTCACTCTCTCACGTCGTAGTTGCAGTTATATTTTTATACGAACTGCACCAGGGCAACTTGCGAGGAACGTAGAATTTATTTTTTATTTCAGTTTTCTTTCAGTCCAGTCAGACTAGCCAAGTGGAATCATCACAGAAAAAACACTCTTGTAGTGGTCACAAAATGTTTTGTCAATATGGACCTCACCAACTTTTTGTAGTGGTTACAAATATTTTTTCAGCCACTGCAAAACTTTATTGGTTGTAGCAAAAAATTGTTTTTGATCACAAAGAAATTAGCTAAGGTTCATTATGACATAACATTTTTGGTGACCAATAATCTTTTCCTTCGGTGTAGATCATTAAAGGCTTAAACATTATTTAAACGTGGCAGCAATGCTTCCGTGTTCTATGAAATTGTAAAAGCTACCATTCAGCTATCTGAATTTGGGACTGATATGAGTAAAAATGTATGGAAACGAGCAATAGAGGCGGAGCTGTACTGAAAGCTAAGGCAATGTCACACCTAGCGTGTTAAACGTCGCCGTGTAACAGTCGCTGCTCTTTTCGCATTTCCCGACCACATTTATTTTTGTGAAAGTTCATTAATTCGTCGACAGCTCGAACATTCGCTAGCGTTTGAAATTGGTCGTTGGAGATATGGCAGGGAATGCTAGGATTCCGGGGATTCGGTGGACACGTACTCGGAATTTACATTTTTACTATCGGGAAACGCGGGAAAAGATTTAACGAAAAATTGACAGTTGCGAATGCCCTTCCTCTCTCATCACCACATTCCTCTTCGCTTAAACATTCTACCCCGTCTTGTTTACGGAAAGGTTTTTACCGCTTTTGTTAACCAGACGGGCGGCGACGGTTCAATTACTATGGTGACCCGGTCATCCCGTTAATTAAGCGGCGAAGAGTGGGGGCGCGGGAGAAATAATGTGCCGTTTCACCAACGACAGGGACTTGTTTGGTTTCGATTTGGGTGGAAGGTTTACGAGGGGTTAAGGACAGAAAACATGGCAGCTATGTATAAATAGGGCACCACGTTCGGTAGCGCTGTTAATGAGATGGCAGGTCGCGTAGGTACCGTAAAATAAAAGTGATATATATCAGTCTGAATTAAGTGTTAAAACACTTGGTTCTCTGTTCATCGAACGCTTTCGGATTCTCTGTTAAGCTACTGTTATTGCTGTGAATACAGCGTGTTTACAAAATAATGTATCTTGAACCTTATGACATGGTCTATGCATCGACCTAGACATGTTAAATATAAGCAAGGTAACTCAGAAATATTAATCAAAATTTAACGAGATCATACAGACGCTTTGATAATTATGACATCAGCAAAATATTATTAAGATTCTTAACTGTTTTACAGGTTAACAGTATTTCGTAACTTTTTAGCCTGCTCAATTCTACACACTAAATAATTCATTATTCTTACCAAATTAATAGTCCAGTGAAATTATTCTTTCACAAGTGGTAAGTGGTTAGTGTTGACACGTTACTAACCACAGTTCACGTTGCTACAGAAATGACAAGAAAAACGGCGGGTTTAATGAATTTATGCCTTATCCTGATGTGTGGTCGTTTACGCGTCAAGCCCTCTGGGTAGTAATAAAACGTTCTGGTGCGCGTGCGTCACCGTCAATTAAGTCACTGACAGTTCTAACATCCCTCTCAGTTAATAGCCTACAATCTCAATCCCCAAGTGATATCAAATTAATTGTTAAAAATTTAGATTCTAATTTAATAAGTATTTCCAAACTATGACGACAGTTGAGAATGTTTAAAGTTGTCTATTCGAAAATGAGACTTCCGTCTACATATCCGATGAGTGAAAAGCTCAGAATTATTCTCAAGATGGTCTTGTAAAAGTTGCGAAAAATATGCGAGTCGACCTCAGGCGAGTATGATCCTGCCTCTATCCATCCCTGTCGCCTGTATAGTATCTTAAAAACAGTTGAGTTATATTACAATACCGTCAAACATCGGGAGATATTTTTCAATCTCACCCATAATTCTCGAGTACTGTTCGGGACGTATCTAACATAATTTCGTCACAAACATTGAGCAAATGTAAGCCTCTTCCAGTTCTAAAAAGGCACCAGCTATACTAGCTGAATTTTCCAGTGTCTAAATGTGTAACATGGGTTGGGATAGGAGGTGAACGCTAAGTGGTGTGACGGTATTTCAACTTCGAGATCCTTCCTCTCCAACTCCCTTTATCACTTCATTTACATTATTAACAGCGGCACGCTGTCCACTATAGTTTCGTTCGAGTGTTACACTTCACACGTCCGTCTTCCTCCCTTCTCGCCATAACTTTTTAATCAGGCTGTGCTGCTGGAAATAGCTACGACCGTAACGAGTCCAATTGAAATGTACGGACCTAGGTATAACTGTTGTGAGCAAAATTATTAGCTTGACACTATGTTAGACTATTCCTCTGCACATCATAGAAAAGTACAACGTGATTTTAAATCGTACTATATATACACACAAACTGAATGTAAAAATCCTTTATGTGTTCAGTGGTTTGCGAATGACCAGCGTTCAAAAAAAATACAATGATTTAATTTATGTCTTTTAGATAGGCAAAGTTAGGGCAATTGCCTTCTCTTACACTTAACCATCTACAAATCACTGTAAATTACATTTACACTTAATAGTTACAGACACAAAATTAAAAATACGTACAAATGTGAAAACACTAACAGTACCAAGTAATCAATTACAAACAATACAAAAGATCACTAACGTGGAACAATACAGAAGACCACTTAAGGTATACAGTCGAGTTTTAAGTTTAAAATAACGGCTAAAACAAAAACTAGGCTTACCCAGACAATTTTTAATTTAAGCGAAGCAGATAACTAACGTATAATATTCACACGAGTTTAAAGATATCCATGCATACATTACTAACTCGAAACATATGCATATAACCTAAAATTAAAATATGTTTTTGTTTTCCGGACTCATCTTGACAGGCGTAAATAGTTGTGTGCAAGAGATGTAAAACATATCGGCGGACATGAAACTAGCATACAACCTGTTCGCACACATGCAGATACGCTTCACACGAGCGCACGCACGTAGCAATTACGTGAACGAGAACTGTGTACTTACAAGGCAGTCAACATCTCGATTGTTCGGAAAAACAGGCTGATGTAATTGGGAGTTGGACGCGGAATAGAGGTCCGGGGACACGCAGCCGCGCGGCTGTAGTAAACACAGTACCGTGTTCAATTGGAGTACATCAGAATTGTGCCTGCTGCGCGCTATCCAACGCTGATAACTATGCATGCACGAGCACAAAAAGTGTGTTGAAGGGTCGGCAAGGGGAGAATTGCAGTAACTAATGCCACCTGACACCGTCAATTATTACCTCCAAATGCTTTTAATTACGTGTCAGACACACGCGTTGATACTTGTCTAGCTTAATTGTCCAGTTCGCGAGTGACGTCACGGGCACCAGCCACTACACACCGTGCGGTTTTGTAGAGGTTTTTCTCAGTACATTTTAATAACGACAAAATAGGGACATATTGTACGTTGTTGGCTTGAGCAACACATCTAGTTGGTATAGAAGAAATTTATAAATCAGTACGGTCGAATATGAAAATCAACTTAGATTTCAATTTGGGCTAGAAGTGAAATTTCACAAGAAAGTACTGTAGATATTCTGAATGTTTTTTTACGCGCCAGAAAAACAGAGAACACCACAGTCATTCGAAATACTGGTTATTAAAGAAATTGTCATATATCGCATCATGTTACCTTTCGTTTGCAAGCCTACGAGGAATGAGAAAAACGAGCGTGCAGAACGTTTCACAAAAAAAGCAGTCAAACAACGATCTATACAGTAAACCACTGTTAACAATCTTGTGATGGTACAGAAATAAATAACGCTTACTGTCCAGGAAAAAATCTTGACAGACTTTAATTACAGATGAGCACATAGTCAAGGTGCAATATAATATTTATTATTAAGCATGAATCTTCTTAAATAGGAAGCTTCTTAAGGTTTTATTCTTGACAATATCGTGCTGCAGAATCATTACATATAAGCGGTGCGAAAAATATTATGTACTATGTTTGGATAGTGTTTTAAATAATACCTAACTTGTTTAAAAACCGGTATTTACATGTATAAATCTGATGGCGAGACACCTTACAAGCTCTCAACATTGAAAAATTCGAAATTTTATAATTGTACCGACCACTGTCGAACTCTTACACATTGCATTAATAGTAATTACCTCAAAACAAATAAAATTTTTTTCTGTTCCATAATATTTGTCGTACAAGCTGACGGTTAAACTATTTTCGTTACTTGCCAAACAATTCAAACAATATAAAAGAAATAATTTAGAGTGAAAGTAAATGATTAAGCTACAAAATTACACTTTTGTAATTTCATGTAAAAACTCTGAGTTAAAATTTTTCTTGAACATACCCATATTTTTGCGTAGCATTATTTTAAAAAAATCGTGAAATAACAAAGGCGTCATTCTGTAGATTAATACATTTAACTGCACTCAAAATTATTTCATCCGTATCGTTTGAATAGTTTTTACTTTGGGTAAGTAGCGAAAATTGTCAAATCACTACATTGGCATGCGCTTGTATGAAAACTACGGAACCGAAAAATATATTACTTGTGTGAAATTACTATTAAAGTAACATGTAAGAGTTGGACAGTCTTAAGTACGATTATAAAATTACTAAATTTTCGGCGCAGAGCAATCATTTAATGAACATTCTCGCCTATGCACCTACCCCGTTCCCCTTCTGTCAACTCTTTGTTTGCAAAGTAGTTCACTAACAAAGCTGGTCGAAACATCTGCACGTTTTTTATTATTATTTTAGGTAAAGAAATTATCTTTCGACAGACGTTTGCGACTTTTACCGCACGCTGTAGAGTATTGAGGCAAGCACTGCTATTTGACATTGTTATAATAAGCATCCTTAGTGCGAACACCCGGTTTAGTTGGTCTCGCAGTTTCATATCTGACTCACGTTCTTATAAATGTCGTAAGCTCAATCAAAACTGACTGTATGGTTGTAACTTGCCTCCGCCGACTACACAATGCAATTAATGCAAGTGTCCCTGCCGATCAATAATATTGATTTAAACAGTTCTGCCTCAGTCTATCTCAGCAGGTATGTTATAACAATATAGTCAATATTTACATGACAAGTCACTTGATACGGCGGCAAATGGCCCTCGCTCACCCTGGAACAGAATAGACCAGGTCACTGATCCGCGATTAAGCCTAGTCACACAACTCCGCGCCGCATGTGATTCATGCGAACAATGGCCGATTCCAAAACATTGTCGCGACTTGGTCCTTAAGGGCGCGATCCCCGTCTCCTTGGTCTGGCAAAGCACGAAACAAATGATTGCTCCCGATCTACGCCTATCGGCTTGTTAATACTCGCAAATATCGTGCTGTTAAGGCCTCGCGCTCTTTAGTTTTTCAGTGGTTTCGAAAATACTTTTTAACGCAAATTAATACATATATCAAACATTCATTCTTACAGTTTTAACACTTATATATCATCGTTTGTATCTTAATTTTTCTGTTGCAATACACTAAACGTATTTTTACATTTTTGCCCCTGAAATATCACATATTTTGTTGTCACAATAAGTCAAAATGTAGCAAATTAATTTTTGCTAGCAAACGGTACATTATTTTAAAAAAAACGGTCTGGCAAAATTGTGTATCGTATGGCTGTACATAGTCTCAAATTTTTTCAAAGCATTCGGTTAAGAAATATTTGAGTTATTTGCAATTGTTTGAAATAAATGAATGATCATGGCCTTAATACTCGCAAATCGTATCCCGGGACAGACATTCTGTCGGCGACACTTCCGCGAGAAGAGGCCTCGCCCCGAGGATGGCAACACGTCCGTCTGCCTCGAACACTGAGATGCTTCTCCATTCTCTCGAAACCGCGTCACCACACCAAGCCAGCTACACTGACCCCTAATTCTCTTCGACCAATCAGAATCTCTGTTACATTTAAATTCGGTTTACACACGGCTAAGAACTCAGGCCTTTGCGAGTGTATCAAGTATCAAATTTCTTAATTAAAATCACCAATTCACATATTTGTTCATACCCTTCTATTCTAGTACATAAATTTCCTTACTTTTAACAAAATTTATATTTAATTTATATTTAAAATTCAACTGCAGGCGTCTTATTTCTGTCTCTGTCTAACACTCTCGCGCCCGGTGTACGATGCACTCTTCCCTCAACAATGGGCGGCTTGGACTGTGACGTCAGAACATATTGCATGCTGGAAGAATCAGCTGTTTTTGCACATTCATTCGCTCGTTTACCATAAGGTTCAATGCATTAGCATAATTGTTACATGCTTTATACCGAACTGTGTAAAACATTGCTGTATATTTAACGAGTTATAGTAGAACTAACAGTTCTTTGAAGGGATACAATGTTTCACAATGTCCCGTGATTTTAAAATATAAATAATCGCATCGGAAAGTCCGTCACTTGGCTTTCATGTTCGCTGTATTTTATTTATGTCTGTTTTACTATGTATTTATTAATTTAAACAAGTGTGCACAGTTTTTTTTGCGAATTGTTATGTTTCAGAAACAGTGTATAGTGCAAGTCATTTACTATCATAAGGTAATTTGTAGGCCTATTTTTTAGCCTCGCTAGGGTATAGGCTTACAAGTAAGTTTATATTAAAAAAAAAAAATAAAGGATTTTAATGAAACCATAGGCCCGTTTATGAAATTAATAGAATCACATATTTGTAGGAGTTAATGTACGCTTTTAATTTTTCGTCTGTGTCCTCCCAGATTATTACTGAAAGTCAATGGGCATGTAAGTCTACCTTGTGGTTTAAGTTACCACTTGTGAGTAAATAAGAATCAATATACCAAAGTCACTTACAACTCACATTTAAATAGAGGCGTTGTTAGATTATACACTATCGTAGTTTCGTGCTTAAATTTTTTTTGCCTCCTTGTTGAGGTAGCTGCGAGACGAATTTGAGATATTACCATGCAGAACTAACCTAAGACAATTAGGAGAAAGTAAATTTTTAGAATGAAAATAACTAGTGTAGTTTATTGATGTTACGTTTGATTGGCTAGGTAATGCAGTGGTTACGTACTTGTCGTACATTCGTGTGTGTACATACATTTTTATTAGCCTAAAATAAAATTTGGCCTTGATAAAGATATGCTAATTGTTAATTTCTCGGAAATGTGTGTTAATAACATACATCCATGCGAATTCCTCCAGAACGTTTAAGGAGTGTTACAGTTCAATGAAACTGGTGATATTAATCATCAAATTATATAGTTGCAATTTTTTATATAGCCCTACTGTTAACCATGCTCCCATACGCATATAGGCCTATACTTCGTTTTTCTGTAGCTTACACACGCCAACATTAATTGCCGGGTATTGCATTTGTTTTAGGGAAGTGGTTAGTATGTCAACAATTTGTTACAACATGAATTAATAGTTTCTAAGAGTAGACTAATGAAGCAATATTCTCGCTGTGTGGAAACTTGCATTGTGACGGCCTGTCGGGAGAAGGTTCATTGTAGACCTTCTCATGTTTAGACAATCTTTCTATTGATTTGTTTTTGGGTTTATTACAGAAGACAACAACAACCAACCTTTGCCTGCTGAAAATATTGCCTGGTATAATAATTGTACGTGTTAATCATAAGAAATATGCAGCAAAATTATCGTTGTTTAAATTACTGTTTTTTTGTATATTGTAGATGTTTGAAAACAGTTATTTAAAATACATGTATAGCTCTGTAGTAAAATAAATAGCCTGATGATAATCTAACAAGTCCATTATGTCTTGCCAATAATTTTACATAGCTAGATAAATATTATCATAAAAAGATTATTTGCCTTTCAGTAATCAGGTAATGCGTGCATAACAATTTGGGACTAAATCCGAAGAGTTCCGGAAACTTTCAAATAGCTATAGTGAGACCTATTTAATAATTCCAATAGAAATTATGTTACATAAATGAAAATTCAAGACAAAGGGGGAGACCCCTCTTAAGACCACGGCTCCAATTGCTTATTTTTTAAATTATAACAAAATAATTTTCACTGATTTGCTTAATTTTTTTACTGCAAAAATTACATAATTTTATATAGCTGTCGACTAGAAAATTTCATTAAGTCCAAAATGTCAGTTTAATTTTTTCTTTTGAAAAAAAAAAAAGGCTATAGGCCTACTGTAAAATAGCACAAATAGGAGCCCGTGCCCTTACAGTGTCGAAGCGAACGGCAAGTGGACGGACGTGCGTGGACCAACCCCAGATGATACTGCGGCTGTGGGGCAGAC